>VZTL01065220.1:0-19706 GCA_013400535.1 Scopus umbretta | reverse complement strand
ATGTATGTTTCTTGCACACTGGTGAATCAGACAGTGAATGACTGATTTGGAGTTACCTCCTGTTTCTGGTCATGGATGGAAGTAAAAGACTGACATTACCCCAAGCTCTACATTTAGGTTGTGCATCCTGTCTTATCTACCTTTTAGAAGCCAAGCTTTTTCCCTGAAAAGGATTCAGGGAATACATACAATTTTCTGATAACATGTCAAAATCCAGCTGTCTGACAGAAAAAAAAGGTGAAATTGTTGGTTACCAGATGAATGAGAGACCCAGAAAAGTGGGGGTGGGGGAGAGGGGAGAAGAGGCAAAGATTAAGGCAAGCAATAGTGTTCCAGGAATGTTTTTTCTTTCAGTCACTGAAATTATTTCATGCCTAAATCTAGCTGCTTAACAGACTTCCTGGCTTTCTGAAACTGAGTGCAGGTGAAGATGACTCGTGCAGTGAGCTCTGTGCCTGTTTCACCAGCTAGAAGGGAAGAAAACACTCTCACTCTTCCATGGTAGGTGGTTTATTTTTCTCATGGCAGATGCAGTTTCCAGTATCTTACAGATCATTCTGTTAAGTGCTTTTGTGCCATGTGGTAATGCATTTGTTGAGTAAATTTTCAATTTAATGGGATTTTTTTTTTAAACTAGTAAAATAAAATAATTTTGCTTTTGGATTGACAGAAATGAGCTCTACATAAAATGCAAACTTAACTGTTCCTGCCAGTAATTCCACATGACCTCCACATGTGCGGTCAGCTCTGGGGCCCCGCGCAAAGATTTGGCACCATTTGCTGCATGCCCAAGCACCACCTTCTGGGAGCCCATCCTGGTTGAAAACAGCGTTGTGATAACTTGATGGCCTCTTGCTACCCCAGCTCCTGTTGGTCAGCATGCAGATGGTTAGTGGACAATTCCAATAGGCCACATCACAATGGAGGGTATCACTCAAGACCACACTGGTCACTGTGTGACCAGTATTTTGCTCATTGTAGCCTCTCCAACTATGTGGTGTAATTTGTGTTTCCTTTTGGTGCTCTCTGCAAGGAGTCTGTCAAATGTTAACTGCAAGCCTCAAGGGCCATCAGAGAAGATTCATGGACAACACCAGCAGCTATACTAACCATTCTGCTGCTGCCAGAGTAAAACACTCTCCAAAGACTGAAATGACATCCTCTTCTCACCCACAGACATCTGTTTGTAAGAAGACTGAGAGCCACTTTACAGCAGATGCTGCATACCCACTACAATCCTGTGCCACATGGTCACTTGGCAGAAAGCACAGACCACGTGCTCCTTCAGATCACAGTATGCAGACAGCCAGGGTCTCAGGCAAATATATATTTGGGCAAATAACTGGTATCACTGAATATAGGTATATCATTCAGGGAATTGGAGAATTCTGTGGTAAGAATGCTTAGAAGATTGATAAATGTGACCAGTTGTAAACTTTGCTCTTACTCCAAGCTTAGACTGTACATCGTAACATGGGACATTTGGTACCTAACTCTGGTTCACAGAGCAAGTTTTCACAACACTTTGAGAACAAACCTAACAGACCAGGACTGGAGCATTGTGCAGTCAGCATAAGGCACGCTAGCACCTGCCTCCAGTGATTGCAGTAGGATTTTTTACTGGGCCACTGGGTACAGAAATGCTTATATATTATTACCGATTATGTTATATTAGTTTGCCTATATTTGAATTCAAAACAAGCTACTGTTAATTAAATCCTGCTTCATGTGATTCTACTTTCATGGGTGCAGCAGGCCACTGCTTTGGCTACATAACCATGAAGTTATAAGCTCTGAGGCACAAGTTGGACAACAGTGTGGTGAACACTATGTGTACTGTCACCACCCTTCTAGCAAAATGACAGTGGAGAACCTGGGACCTCCAACATCTGGATAGNATTTTTGAAAATTATTAGATTTGTCTTTCACCCTTGGAAGACCTTGTACGTACAACCTTTCTCAATGTGTAGACTTTTACCTGCACCTCCTCTGCCTGTGAACCTTTCTTAAGCACTGTACGTGACAGATGGGCATTCCTTCAGCAACCAGGCTTGTCTCTACAAATGAAGCCAGGCTGTATTCCTTATTTTGCTACGTCTTGGTCTGTTTATGCCTTTTTCTCTGTGTCACTGAGGATGTGATCTGTGGTGGGTGCCAGAGTGTGGCAGAGCCCTGGAAGCCCCACATGCAAAGGAAGAAGGGACAGGCTACGAAAGTTACTGCCTCTGGGGTAGCATGGACTCACAGTCTATGTGCCTACCAAAGTCAATCTCAGCTGGCAGCTGTAACCACTTTATCGTGTCTGCCATCCTGGTGCCAGGCATGATAGGGAGTGGAGGTCCCAGTGGGGACCATGGCTGGTTGCCAGCAAGCAAGCTCTGTCTGATGCTATTTTATCTGTGGCCGTTGCCATAGGAGACTCTCAGTTGAGGAGGGGACTTTCCACCCCTTCCATCCTCCTGTCTGCTACAGCACATTCCCTGCCTCTGCATGTATTGGCTCACGTTTACAGGCATCTGTCTCTAAACTTCCTCCTCTCTCCCATGAGAAAAATTCAGCCCTGCTCTTTCCCATGAGAAAAATTAAGGTTTTTTTCTTATTTCAGAGGCAACATCAGGTCAGATCCTACTGCTGAGCAGGATGGTCTGAGAAGGATGTCAGGATATGAGAGAAGATCCTCTCACCTGCATTGTTCTTGGAGGTTTGCATGATGCTTCTGGAGAATGGCACACAGCCAAAAGGGGAGCTGGAGACTGCTTACCTGGGATCCCCTCCTCTCGACCCAGGCCTCAGACCTGAAGATCAGCTGCAGACCAGCACAGTGACTTTATATATGCCAAGCTGCAGCTGTCTGAGGTTTCAGCCCTGCAATCTCCTGAACATCACCATTTTCTTCTTCTCTCCTGAACATCACCACTGTCGTCTTCAGTGTCTTGAGAAAACAGGGCATCCTACTCAAAACCTCCACTCCTGTGGTCTCCAAGGGATCCCAGCTGGAGCTGAACTCCTCTCACTCTTGTCTCAGACGCTCTTTGGCTAGGAGAAAAGCAGCCATCCTCCCAGCCTCACATCCTTCTTCAACTTGAGGTCAAAAAAGAAAGGAATGGGAGTTTTATAGCATGTCATTAGTATGTCCAGTAGAACCTAGAGCATGGACTGAGGCTTGTTGAGACACTGCCCAAGTACCATGTCAAAGCAAGCATGGCCATGTCCACAGTAGTAAAGAGTAGTAGTCCCTAGCACACCCCAACTTTCACACCATGTGCAGGAGATGTTTAGGGAAAATGCTGGCTGTCAGGGATTAATGCTTTCCTGAGACCATTCATCAAATTTACAGATGATTCTAAGAGTTTACAGGTTGACTAAGAAAGCCCAGTGTCAGGGAATAATCATGCACAGGGTTCAATTTAGTAGTAAAAATGCAACCAAAGCGTGATGATACAGAACTGATGCTGGACAGACATTACAAGGAAGACAAGAAAATCTGAGAGCTTTCCCTTGGCTTGTGCTGATGTCTCTGTGTGTTTTTGCTCAGTATGACTGTAACTTGCTGCTATGGCTGCGTTTTACTGCCAGGTTTCCTCCACACATGCAGGTAAAACTTTTTAAAACTTGTATGGAACATTTCAGTTTAGCTACACGGCCAAGTCACTGGGAAGCCTTCAATGAAGAGAAATTTCTGCAATTCAGATTCTTCTTCAGGCAGCTGTTTTTAATATCAAAGATTTCAAGGTTAAAGTGTGTTGAACTCATCAGGTCACCGCCACTGTTCCTGTCTGATGTGGATCATACAAGCTAAGCAAAACAAGCGAAGCTGAGTGATACGATAGAACACACTGGAGATTAAGTTATATATCATTACTATTTTGTAATTTCTATTTAATCCTGGAACCATTTATATTTAAACTTGCAAATTATAAAAGAGTTTGAGACACAGAGTAAAAAAATTCTCTGGATCCAGAAAGTATGTTACTTAAAATTCTAGATATGTTGATGGCTCTTTTGTGCTGTATACACCACTTGACTTGCATTAAAAAGGAAAAGCTATCAGAATTTTTATACAAGAGACAAACGTACGTCGTTAATCTGTAACTGAAATGCCTCTCTGCTTCTCTGCATGTTTCAGATGCTGAAACTTTGGGCAAAGTGGTGAAAGTGAAATTAGCAGTAGATTCATATGGAAAATTTTTGAAGTTTTGAGCTTGAGTTAATGAAAACATAAAGTAGTTATGAGAGATATTAACTGAATAATTGGAGATAATTGAGAACATTGAACAAATTTAGGTGAAAAATGCGCACAATCAGATTCTAAAACTTGTAGGTGCTCAACGTTGAAGGTAAAACTAAATTTATAGCTATTTGTATAAAACAAATAGGCCTGTTCTGTTTAACATGTAGTTATAAAATACAGAGTGTAGACACACATGTACAGTATAACACTACCTGTACTGTTTTACAGAGCAAAAAGCTGAAACTAATATGTCACCTTGGGCATACCTGGAAGACCATTTACTTATTCTTAACAGGATTACCATTTTTATAGCCTGTTTCATCATTTAAATAAAGCTAGAACCTCTCTCATTTAAGGATCAAACAGCTGCCTGCAGTATGGTAGCGATTTTGTACAGAAAAAAGAGGAGAGGGAATAACTTAAGAGAAATTATCAGCAAAACTCTCCCAGATAGGTATGATGACTATATCATTACATTTATAGCAGCATATACTGATATATAAATAGATCAGAATATATATTTATATACTGTGTTATCAGTAACATGGAACTCTAGAACTAAAATGTGTCTTAAAAGAGAAAAGGTTATAAACTTTCAATTGGGTTTCAGAATGAAATTCATCAGCTTGGGTCTTGAAGTTCATCATATTTTAACAGTGAGGATAACTCACTGGGATCAGTTTTTGACTTTGGTAAAAAAAAATAAAAAAGAAAAAAAAGAGGACTGGTAAATAGAAACTACAATGCTAAAAAAAAAATAAAACAGGAAACAATTTAAATAAGTTTTCCTCAGTATATCTGAAATATAAATCACTAGTTCCCTAATGGATTGCTAATTGCTTTATTTCACTGTTGGACCGTCTTCCAAGAGAAAATCTTTTTTTGGGAAAAAATTGTTAGGCCACGTTTCTATCTGTACTAGGAACAGCATATGGGATGGCATGGCTGTTAGCAATCAGTGAACAAAGAATAACTGTGCACGTTTTCATGTACTGAGTTTGCAGCATGTATATGAATGCATATATACATCTTTCCTATCTGTCTTTGTGTTCAAGACCAGTACTGGGGAAACAAGTTTGTTACCTCTCCAACCTCTGTGGTGAGCTTGTGGGACTGGCAAGGTGTTTGGCACTTGGGCTGTGTGCAGTAGCAATCCTTACAACCGGGAGCACCTCCTGTGCACCTGAAGTGTACGCATGCACTGTGCACAGCTGGAGCACAGGAAGGAATCCACAACAGCAGAGGCAAATCTGATTTTGAGATGACTCAGGGGTGATTTCTGATCCTCTAGCACATGCTATATTGGAGACTCTGGGAGAAACTCAAGCTGCAGCTCACAAATAGAACGAGTCATCCAGCCACGGGCTTGCACCGTAGCACCCTTTTCCAGCAGTACCCTTCATCTATAGATAAAAAAAACATTGCCAGCCATATAAAAACTTCCTGTTTCTGCCAACAAGTGACTATTACTCTGTCTCCCAATGACTGCCCTGTTTGACATACGATCACTCACCACATGATCGAGCCCCAGATTTCCTTTTCCCATCCACAGGAACATATGACAGAAATGACCACTTCCGTTTTATCTCATGCTTCTGGCATATACAGGGGAGGCATATGGCATTTATCCCTCAAAGTCCTTAGTGAAAAAAGTGTGGCCTATACCAGGTGAAAGCTTGGCTATCGCTGGCCTTGCAGTACTTCTATATGCAGACACATGCATATAGAAGGACAAGCCAGGACTTGGCATCCATTGAACAACAGCATAAAGCCTTGAATGTTAAAATGACATCTGAAACAGTATCTACCATTTAAAATGTTTCTGAATGTGACACTGGCATTCACCATTTCTAACCAGGAGTCTTCCAAGGACTGGGGTATTTTTTTGAAAGCTACAGTTGGCTAAATGTTGTGATGACTGCAGACATTGTATCAAGACCTGTTTTCTGTTCCTAATGTTTTTATTATCTTAGAACAGATATACAGCAAATTGTTTAGAAATATAGTCTTTTTTACTTTCATGAATTGGATCAGCGTCTGAAAGAGTCGATAAAGAGAATAACTCAGCATAATTTTTTTCCTGTATGAGCTTGAATGAGTACAGCTTGAAGATTTTTCAAACCCTTTAGCACACTCTGTTGAGTCAGAACAAGTTAACAAAATTTTGTTTAGATTTAGCCTTTTACCAAACTTGAATAAAACTTTAACAAAGGCAGAAATTTAAAAATATATTGTCGTGTGTACTACCTCTACACCTATTAACCATTCACATAATTTTGTGATTCTAGGGTAAGGTAGAATAAAACACCCCTTATTTTTCTTGCCCTGGGATGCCAAGACCCAGAGGTGATAGCCACATTACTTGAAAGATTCATACCCATATTTATCAAGACTTCTAAAACATTACATTCTCTCAGTTCCTTTTCATCTGCACTTTTTCTATATATTCCACGCTAGCATCCATGAACCACTCTTTTGTGGTACAAAGTGTACAAAAAGTTTATGTATTAGTAACATCCTTTAGGGTTATCATTCATGTTGTCTTCAGGGCAAATTAGGGGGATGTACCTACCACTGACAGAGCCAGGTCATTCTCTGGAAGCAAGCTATCCATTCCATTATGTTAGTTACCATTGTCCTGGTTTCAGCTGTTTACACCAGTCAAGGCCTTTTCAGCTTCCCATGCTCTGCCAGGTGCACAAGCAGCTGGGAGGGAATGCAGGCAGGACAGCTGATCCCAATTAGCCTCAGGGCTATTCCATACCACCTGATGTCAAGCTCAGTATATAAACTGGGGGAGTTGACTAGGGAAGAACTGATTGCTGCTTGGGGCTGGGCTGGGCTTTGGGTGGTGAGCAATTGCATTGTGTATCACTCATTTTGTATATATTTATTATTTTCCATTTTCTCTGCTGTCCTATTAAACTGCCTTTATTTCAGCCCACAGGTTTTAGGGGTTTGGTTTGGTTTGGTTTTTTTCTCCTGGTTTTCTCCTCCATTTCACTGGGGCAGGGGGAGGGTGAGCGAGCAGCTGTGTGGTGCTTGGTTGCCAATTGGGGTTAAACAGCAACACCATTTATGGGCAAAACCAATATTAATTGCCCCTCAAACCTCCACAACTGTAACCTGTAGTAGTCTTGGATACCACCTAGAAGCTAACTGCCTGTTTTTGGAGTCATCTGGTCTCTCACCTTGAGAGCACACATGCTGGTGTGTCACAGTAAGTGCTTATGGAATATTTCTTAGATTGTCAGTTTATTTTGTGTTGTTTCTTTGTTTATCAATATAGTTCTGCCACACAGAACCTTTGCACCGGCAACAATCTCTGCAACAGAGGTCCGCACTTGTGGCAGCAAGCATCACGTTCTTCAGTTTTGCAATTTTCTGAACCATAACAGCTATTTTTGGTTTCAAGAAATGAAAATGTCCACCATTTCACATAATTTCTGTTTTCCACAACAATACAAGAAACCAGAAAGCTCTTCCACTGCTGTCAGATCCATGGTCTACTTATGGCTGATGCAGAGAAAGCCAGTACACGCAGAGCTTTCAAGTTACACAGACTGCTACGCTGCCAGGCCAAGAACATTTCTGCAGAAGAGGTGGGAAGGTCAGATGTTCTTTCATCATGAGCAATCCTAGAGTGAATCCAGGCAGAGGCAGGAGGAACACCAGGATGCATCCAGGAAATTTAGCAAGCAAAAGGCACAGGTTGAATAAACTGCATGCATGTGGACTATACAACTACAGAAGAGATCACAAGAGATTATATATTAAGGTGATTAAGGTCTCTGGTGTGTTTACTAGCAGGTAGTCATCACAGCTACATAGGCACTGGCATCTGAGCGTGTACTAGCTCACAGAAAAAGACTGACTTGCAGGGAAAACCCATCTCTAGTTTTGTCTCAAGGGTTACAAGTCTCAGCAATGTCTATAATTGGTTTTCATTACTTTGTAAAAGAATGTTAGTCATTTGAAACTAAGTCACCCTGGGTATTAACAACTCATGACAAAAACCAGACTTGAAATCAAGTGGTATGCACAAAATGGAGTTAAATAGTTTTAAAGTTACTTGGAAAAGTTATGTAGTCATTCATCATGAACCCATTTTGGTTTATCCATTGCATATTTTCAGTATACTTACAGAATTGTTTTGATTCAGGAGAAAAAAAAAGACAGTAAAATCCTACCCCCTTTTCTCTGATGCCTTTTATTGATGACCACTGAAAATTCTGGTCTGAATAAGCTAAGTATGTCATCATTAAATTAATTAAGAATTTTACAGAATTATACACTCTAACCTAAAGAAGCATCTTTTTATAATATTTGTTCCACTGAAAGTGCAGACTTGCAGAGTTTTTTGATAGTGTTTATTATTGAAGAACATCACATAAAACCAACAAGCTGCACTGAAACTGCCGAATTTGGCAGCTAAAACACTCTGACAGAAGGAAGTTCTTTGTCTGGGGGAAAAAAAAAGTGATATGGAAATCAGGTACAACCTCCAATCAAGGTCTTGCTTTCATGTCTCTGTAGATATGGTTTCAAACATCATCCCAGGAACCAAGAGAAGAAACACTCATTGACTGTTATTCCCCAGATAAATTCACACTTGTACAATGTGATCAAATATATAGAAAGGAAGAGGTTAAAGATAAAAAGCTGCAGAAAATATTTTTTCTTGTTCAAGGCCTTTACTATTTAATTTTCCTTCCTTCCTACCCCATCCCCAATCAAGTATATACCTGTACCCAACAATTATTAGACAGTAACATGTAGACCTAATTCCTCACTGGAATGTTGATGATCAGGGGGAAAAAAAAAAAAAAAAGGAGGCACAGCATAAGACCCAAGAAGAAGAGATTCAGCTGCTGATTAGCAAACAGATGACACAACTCCAATCTTCATTTACTACTTGCTTCTAAATTTTGCAAATGTGTTGATGGGAATGGATGCAGTGAAAATCAACCTCTTCTTTTAAGTCCAATATTTTAAAATACCAAATTTATAAATGAGATGCCTTTACTTTAAATACATTGTGATATCCAAAGCATACTTATAACCCATTCTAGCAAAGTGGTTAAATAACAGCCTGCATCAGCCTTTTAGCATTTGGTACATGAGCATTTGGAACATTCTAGTTCTTCTCTTCAACATTTTTTTTAATATATTTTTATATACATATAAAAAAGTGGGTGTTCATGAAGAAAGTGGTCTGGATAAAGAAGTTAGAAAATTGCAAAGGAAACCCCAAGAACATAGCCTATGTTTTGGGCCTTTAACTTCCACATGGGAGGTGGGTTAAATATCTTTTGTAGTTATTTTTAATTTTGTAAGCCTATTAAGGTTTCAAAAGTGGTTTTCCTACTTGATGCAGGAAGACAAAGATTATTCAAGGGCACACTCCCCCACAAGCAGGCCAATACAGAGTTTATACTAGTTCCAGAGCTGGAGTTTTCCAGTAAAAAAAGGTAGAAGTGATTTAGTGTTGGCTATATAAATGCATTATTTCTGATTTGAATGTGAAGTCTGTCTTGCCACCTAACCAATCTAATCCAAGCTGTTAGGGCATAGCACAATCTCAGCATTGAAAACTGCAGCTCTGTGGAAATGTTGCCTCATTCACACTGCTGCAGAATGAACATCTGTCAACTTGGGATGATTTAACAGTGAGAAAGAACATCTATTCTAGCTCCTTTAAGCACTGTTACCCTACTTTTTTCTTCATATTAGTTTCAGGAAATAAAATTAACTCTTCAGTAGGGGCTTTGCAAGTCATGCTTCAGTGAGCAGTACCAGAAAGCTTAACAAAAGTGACAAGAAAGTCACTGAAACTAGATTTTCTTAAGGTGTGGTAGATACACACAACAGCACTTAGTATGGGTGGGCAGGGCTTCAGAATTGAATTGGAAGCACAGACGATTTATAAATTGGGAAACAACATGCATATGTGAAATGTGAACTGTTTAGAGACACCTACATTTGATTTGCAATCATTCTTAAACCTATACCTCCACACAGTAATTCTCACCAGCTGGGATGCCTTTAAGAGTTTATCTATATATGAAAATAGCCATGCCATTCTATGGACCGATCGTGCTTTTTACCTGTATAAATGAACTTCAGCTTTATCTTCTGTGGATTTTGGGGGCTGCTGAGATGCAAGCTTACATCTGAAAAATGACAGGCTGTTCTGAACCGGTGCAGTCACAGACCTGCATTGATAGCAGGTCATGAGCAGTCACCCTTATCTGGCTTTCAAGACCCTCCTTTGGTCACTGCAACTTCCACAAGAAATTTCCTCTTTTCATCCCCATCATCACACAGTTTGCAAGTAACACAGAGAGAAGGCAGATTGCTAATTAGGTCCCAAGACTAATTTTCTCACATTTTAAAGGCTAAGGTTGGATTCTGCCTAGGGGGAGAGAAACGGAGAAACAGTGCGGGAAATGTCACCGCTTCCTCCAGCCCCCGTTCCCCGCAGCTCCCTCTCCATTCCAGTCTCTGCATGCCTGCAACTCGGCTCCCCAGCCATGGCTCGGCTGCCATGTCAGCCCCAGACTGGTGAAGGAGGGTAAGGAGGGAAAAATGACCCTTGGAGACGGAGCAGGGAGCAGGGCTGGTGTGGGGTAACGGCCCGGGGAGGCGGTTAGAGCCGTTGGAGGGGGTGGCAGGCGGGAGGCCGTGGGGTGTCCCCAGGTGAATGGCTGGTCCAGGACAGGGGCAAGGTGTGCACGTGGACGTGGGGCTGGGGGTGCCCGCCTGCTCCCAGATGGGCCCCCCTCTCAGGGGCGAGCAGGCACCCAAGCCCTTGTGCGACGGCGTGCTTGTCATGGAGGGTGTGTGCGGAACCACTGGGTGGATGAGCGCCTGACCGTCCCGGTTATGGGAAAACGGCGTAGCGTGCTGCCCCTGAGATGCCGTGTGTCCGAGAATTTGTTCACTTATCCGTCTTTCTGTGTGTGTGCATGCAGAAGGGGGACATTTTGACAGTGAATCTGAACGTGCATCCAGGTCTATTTTTATATGTAAATAGTCTGAGGAAGCAGTTTTGGTTGTAAAGCGTGTGGTAAGAGGTGTAGCGTGTGGATGGCAAAATGCCTTGTATCAAGGTTAGAGAAGCATGATGCCTGTGTCATAGATGTGCCTGTATCATAGAGAAAATGTGCTTGTATTCATGTTTTGTCAGTGTAATACTGACTGTATTACTGAGAGAATGTTATGTGAAAATTTTATTAAACAGTATAAGTCCCACCTGTATCTTCACATCTGTCTCATAAAGCTACTATGCCAGATTAATATGTGTATTTGGGTATTTTCACACATCTAATGTGTCTGTTCTGCAGTGCTTTCACTTGCCATCATGCACGATTGCACATTTTTAATTGGGGAGCATGTGTAGATCGACTGGGAAATATAACCTATTGTACTGTATGTGGTTTATGTTTTGTAGATCTCCTCTTGCAGTACATTGATCCTTATTGCTCAGTGACAGTAGATAACAATGAAAGACAAGTTCTTTAGCTGAAGATTTCCTACTAATGTAGCATATTTTCATCTGTTGGTTTCCTATAGTTTCAATACTAAACACCATATCCTCAGTCTTTAAAGGACTGAATTTAACGCCATGCTGATGACTCTGTCTTGCTACCTGGTTTAAATGATTTGAAGAAATATTCTATTTAAAATTTTATTCCTTAATAATATTTTTAGATGAAATGTGAAACAAGCATCAGGGCAAGAATTCTTATGTTGGCCACTATGCCTCGGTCTGTGATCTAAAAGGAGCAGCTCTAATGGGAAGGCGAGGATAGTTCAAACACTGGACATATTTGCTGGTTGAGTTGTCAGATATCAGTGCCAGTAGAAGTGACATTCATGGTCGTACTTTCACCTCCGCAAGACAGAGACTATCAAGACCTTTATAAACCTCCACTCAAGCTGTTGGTCCAGTGATAACATTTATTATTCAGTCAAGGTCCATTTGGAAGCTGAAGCCAAACTTCATCCAAGTATGTAACTTAATTTAGATAGTTTTCCTGCCCAGTTTGTACTTAATTATCCATTAAAAAACCAGGGCAAAAAATATGAAAGTCTTGTTTTATTAATGACAGAATGATGAATGCACCAGGATTCAGTTTGGGAGTTTAGTTATGGAACACATGCAAGTTATTGCTTTTCATGTATCCCAGAAGATAAGAAACCTGATTTGATGTCATTACCTTTGAATCAGTATTTAATCTTTAATCAGTATTTTTTTGAAATGGTCCACTGTTACAGCAGCTGTCATCACATCCACGGTCCCTGTGGCCATTCTGAACAGAGTAATTATAAGCTTGAAAAATTGTTGAGGTCAAAAAATGTTGAAGACCTTAACAGATTAAGAAAGAAAAATTTATTCTATTTCCTGCGTTATGTGGGTTTTGCAAATAAGTTGTATATCGCTGCACAGAATTCTGACACTGATTCTGGTGTTAACTGCCATTGTTGTAGGGTCTTCAGTTGAGTTCGTTTTTAAGGGAATCGGAAGGCAGTGCTGTGTTGAAACCATATAAATCAGTTCTGCATGTCAGATGTTCTTTTAAAAAAAACTTAAATGTGCTTGTATATTGATATGTTTCCTATAATCACAGGGAAATGGCAGGCAAGAAGAAAGAAACCCAGCTCCAGGTATAAAACCTAATTACTTGAACAATTCTAGAGATGAATAGATTTTTTCCTGCCTTTTTAAGATGTTAAAATGTCAATTCATTTTATTTCAGGCCATAATAACCAATCAAAACCAGTGGGATGAAATGTTGCTGACAAAAGGTGTAGTAGGTACTAACAGATGCTCTTTTCTGTTTAATTGCTCATTAAGACATTTACCTTTTTTCATACTTATATATCATATGTTCTTTAATAGATACTTGTCATAAATCTATCAGACTAATGCCATATTATCTTTTAAAGAAAGGTTATATTAATATATTTATGATGGTATATACTGTCTTCTCTGGTAAATAAATATTTGTCACCAATCATATTATCCATTATCTTATGCACTGCTATAGATCGATGTTTAGAAAATACCTTTCCAATATGCTATTCTGTATGGTAGGAGGTAGGACACTTCTGTGGAAGTTTTTCCCTAAAATTTTGTACAGAATAAATTAATACTGTACAGTTGTTGCTAAGCAGTTGTACTCAGCAGTTAATCGGTCAGCATTCTTGAGAGTGCATGTTCTATGATGTGTATTATGCCCAGTTTTCAGTTCGCTCAGTCCAATAACAATGTCTCCTAGGTCTTCTAGGAATTGTATTTGGGTAGAAGGAACAAATCTGTAACAGGACCACATCTGCAGAGGAGTAGTAATGGGAAAGAAATTATGTGCATGGGCTTGTGGAGGTAAAAGTCCTGTAGAATAAAGATCTAGATAAGAATGAAAATCAGCAGTGGGAAAAGAAAAAGAAAGATTAAAAGGAAAAGGAATATGAGAGAAACTTAGCTGTTTGGATAGTCATCTCAAATAGTATTATGAAGTATGTTGTTGATGTTAAAAGTAATTGAAATAGAAGAGGAAACAGAGATGTATCCGCTGATGTATTCATGATGCATTCATTGACTGGGAGAGGATTGAAAGATGCATATGAACACCTTCCCAGTACTATTCCAATATACTCATAAATATGTCTCATTTTATAAGTTCCACAAGTCATCTGTTTGCAATTCCAAACTATTACATTTTAGTAATAGACGTGTATCAAGCTTGGTGTGGTCCTTGCAAAGCGGTTGTGAATTTATTCAGAAAACTGAAGAATGAGTTTGGTGAAGATGATGTGTTGCATTTTGCTGTGGTAAGGATGTAAATTCTGTATGAAACTTTATTTACGTTTTATTTTAAATATATCTTTTTATCTGTCTGCATATACAGAGCTTTCATTTTACTGTCCTTATACCGAATGGTCATAATTTTTGCCTGGTTGCCTCTTCTTCTGGACATCTCCTCATAAGACTTTGTTTAGAGGTAGATCAGAAATGCTAATAAATATGGAAGGAGCTATAATAGAAAGGGAGCTGATATCCCACAACTTTTGTTTTCCTTGAGACTGCAGAAATGTTCAAAAGTCTGACTATATGATTTGTAGTTTTAAGCCTGTGCATTATTGATTATCACATTTGAAATTCTTACATCCCTGAAAAATGCTGTTACACCTTTTCCCCAAATATTCCCTTGTATTTCACTTTTAAGAGAACAAAAAGGGGGAATTGAAAAATAAATTATCACAAAACTAGTGCAGTAAAAATATTCCTCTATGCTAGCAGTATAAAATAGGAGGTATATAACAAATTTAGAGCAGACAGATTTGTTTCACAGATTCAATTCCTCCCAGATGTTGACCACGCTCATCCTTTTTCACGTTACTGAAACCTTTCAACTGCCTGATCCAAGCATTTTTGCAGAAATTGCACGTATTGTTTAAACACAAAAAAGTAGGCAGTTATGTTCAGAGATTATCTCAAGTGCTTTCACAAAGTTGACCGCATGTCACAAAGAACTCAATACAGTGAATAATCTCTTTTGGCAAGACTGCACAGACTACTTCCTCATTTACATATGTTATTATAACCTGCATGGGAAGATGGTATTAGGGTAAGGTATTTTTCCGTGATTAGCTGCTGTAATACAAAGGGAAGTCAATCCCACGTTACCAAACCAGTTCTTTCTTTATCACCAGCAAGTGCCATGAGGACTGCTGGTTGTATTTAAGACTGCAGTTTGAGCGTGTAACACCAAAGTATATGACTGCACTTTTCTTGCAGGCGAAAAGGTTTATTTATATACATATAGATAGATAGATAGATAGATGTATATACAAATATGTATGTATGCAAATACACACTTATGCAAGTAAATAATCTTTTTCATCTGACTTCAGGCAGAGGCTGACAGCATTCCGATTCTGCAACCATTTAGGAATAAATGTGAACCTGTGTTTCTTTTTTGTGTTGTAAGTACATCACATCAGTTTCTTTTAATATGCTGCCTACTTTTGCATTAATTTTTCAGCAGATGAAGAAGAAATGTGAAGCTGTACAAATCATTTCACATTTTACAGTATGTAGGATCATATCATCAAGTGTTGTTTACTTGAAGCTGTTTCCCATGCCTAAATCTGTAGTTCTTAAGCACATTTTTGTTGTGACTGCTGCACACACAGCCACAGAAGGTTTGTGGTAGCCACAGTTTTGGTAGTTACTTGGTGAGAAATCGGTGTAAGCTCTTCAGGGTTGCCTCACATAAAGTGTCTACATGTGGTTACAGTGAAATGATTATTTTATGCACACCTTCTTTCAGGGAAAAAGAGTTCACATTTTCTGCCATTTCAAGTTTTTTTAAGATAAACAACTAAAACTGCATTTTTCACACGTAAGCAATGGTAATGATGAATCATATATTTATTATTGCTCCTTGATGGATGCAGAAGGACTGTTCTCCTAGCACTCCACTGTAGAACACTGCTTACTTGTGAGGCAGCGGGTTTTTTTTTACTTGAGGGTGCAAGGATTTTAATTCCTGCAGCTAAGGGCCAAGAACAACGATATTTTCAGGACACTTTCAGGTTTGAATCTAAATGCTGCCAAGTGAAGTTGGCAGTACTTTTGATCACTGGTAGTTAGCATCACTATGGTGCTCCTGAGTGTGATAAAGCATGCACAGAAATGTAACAGAAATGGAAAGAGAGAAAACTCCACGTTACGGAAATTAAAAGCTAGTAAATTCCATATTTGCGTTTACTTCTGATGGTACTATTAATGGTAAGCCTAGAAATAAACATAGAAAATGAGCCAGAAAAGGAAGGGAGGAAATAAAAGTAAGAAAAGTTCATTCTGAACTAGTAGAAGCAGTAGTAGATTTGGTATTCACTTCAGTGGGCATAGGAAGTTGTTCTGTTGCTGGAAAAAATAGCAAGATAAAGCATGTTCCAGAACTCAAATTTAATGTGTAAACTAAGTGACAAAAGCTCACTAAGATTGTTATTTTCTCTTTTACAGGATGGCAAAATTATTGCAATAGTGAGAGGGGTAAATGCTCCTCTTATAAGTAAGAAAATAACAGAGCTAGTGCAAGAAGAGAGGGAAATTGCAGCTGGACAGAAGGAACATGCCAAGGTACTCACAAAACAGATACTTAAATATAAATGAGTATTGTTATTACACTTACATGATTTCTCTCAATGCCTGTGATAGTGTTTTCTGTAATGTCATGTTTAATTTTTTGTATTTTTTTTATGGGCAGTATAGTGACATATGTGAGGGATTTTTTTTTTAGACATTTCTATTAAATAGTACGTTATAAAAACTATAAGAAACATACAGATTAGACTATTGGTGCAAGCAATGGAGAGACAGATGAAATGTCACTAGCACCTAATGGTTTTAGTCATCTTTTTTCTTTCAGGACTGAGTATTTTTCATACATAACTTTGTAAGAATGCATCATATGAAACAAAGACATGGGAAATAGCCATGTCTCATTGCTTGTTTTGAGTGAAAATGGAGATTAAAGAACTCTGCTTACAGTAAAAGGGAACTTAACAAACTGTAGCTCAGTTAAGGACAATCAGGCTAGCCCAAGGTCTTTCCTAAATCGCTCGCTTTCCTGGGTAGCAGATATGTTATTACATTAAGATAAAAGTGTTGTAAAGATCTGACAGCTGTGTTTGGTGACTTTAGTTTCACACTAGTGATGTAATTGTACTGTATTTACAATTACCTTAGGTAGATGAACTTGTTTTCCTAGAAGAGAAATCATCAGAAGAGACTGTTGAGGAAAATGTACCTGAGGGTAAATATATTTGATTTATTTTAGAAATGTTAATGGAAAAAAAAAAAAAGAACCAATATCTTTTCAGTTTTTTGATTAAGAATTGTGTATGTGCAGCACCAATAGACCTTCCTTTGGGTTAATGACATGAGAGGTTATGACTGAGAGTGTCAAACTGAGGAGAAGCTTTCTTCTGTAAGGAATTAAGATATTGGACTGTCATCAATAGTGTTTTCATACACAGAGCCCTCCTCTAGGAACCTTCAAAATTCAGGTCCCTGGGACACAGCAGCAGTGCTACATGCCAGGAATTTTCCTGTATAAAACTGGTGCCTGAAAATCACTTCTACACAGTCCCTGCCTTAGTTGAGATGGTGCATGTTAACCCTCAGATGTTCTACAGAAGCACCAAGATAGGGGCAACCTGTGAAGACTGGAAAAGTTAATCGCTGAAGCAATGGCTTGCCATGTATTTCCGATTATTTTTAATTAACTCTTTCAACAGGCCAGATTTAAGCACTAAAGAACAGACTTACATAAGAGCATAAATCCACAATAGTAGGATAAGGTTCCAACAAGGTTGAAAAATATGCACCACCCTGCTTGTGAGTCTCGTGTCTATGATTTATTTCAAGCTTGTCGTGAGCTGGGACCTACATCTTTTCTATTCTTATTGTTATCTGTGGCTATTGAAGCTTCCTACTGCTTCATATATGCACAGAATGTCATTTGGCAATGTTCAGATGTAATAAACTCCTCTGTCCTCTCTCATCTTCTTCTTTATCTTGGCTTTTTTTTCCCCACAGATTAAGCTGTGTCCATTCTCTTTCCTCTTCACGTCTTTATTATATGGTTCAAGTGAAATGTTCCTGACCTCAGCTTTAAACCCTCTGAGACCTAGTAGTACAGTATGATAAATCCTTCAGCAATTATATACAGATTTTGCACTAATCCACAGAACCTAAATGTGTGACAAAATCAGGGAACAGAGTTTTCAGCCTGGGTTCAGCTTCAGGTTAGGGGATCCCTCAGAAGCCGTAATACACTAACACTTTGTGGTAATATTTTTGTTACCGCATGCAGATGCCTGTGAGTGTTTTCTAGTATTGGAAACAAGTAATAGTCTGGTGTTTCTATTAAAGCTATCAAATTCTTCTACAGTGTTTGGGATCTGACTGAATTACATGTTAATGTTTAACTGTAAACCTCAGATTCTGCAAAGAAAGATGTAGTTCATATTCTTTCTGAACACTTTCTGCAAGGATCTGTATGCTATGGATGTTGTAACTGTATGTCTACAACCAGGAACAGCTCTTGTTTTAAACATTAGATTGTGTTAGCAAGCATGTGTTACTTCAACAGTTATTTATTGCAAATGACTTCAGCATCCACAATACTAAGAAAATAAACATCTACTGTGACAAGTAATGGATATTTTACTGGAAATCTCCAATATTCATACAGAATTTCACTTAGTGAATTTTCCTTAATAATATTGATTCCTCTCAGGTTTCTAGTCTTGTACATACAGATCTCCCTAGAAAAAACACCCATCTTAAATAGTTGTTTTTCCACCTCACCTAGCTGCATGTGAACCATTTCTCCACCATGTGACCTGAGACACTAGTGGTTCATCAGGAATGTGGATTCCAGGGATGGCCAAGGACAGTCACACACTCCAAGACATGCTTTAGGTGTTGGAGTCACTTATTTTTTGGAACCACTGTTTGGCCATCTCAATATTAAAATGGGGAATTATTTAGAGAAACCCACTTGGTTTCTGGAAAATTCAGTTGTGTATTTATTTTGATAAATGTATTCATTGACACATATTTTTTTCCCTTTCTCAGAAGAATTAGTCAAATATTCTGTTGGAATTATAAAACCTGATGATGTCTTAGAGGGACGTGTAGAAGAAATTAAACAAAAGGTAAACCAAATTTGAAGATTCATTCTTCCTATTTAACATAGGCATAGTAGCAAGATATAAGATTAAGTAGACCCCAGTTTATGCCCAGGCTTTAGAACAAGACCGGTTAATGCTTCTCCGATAAGGATGATAAAAGCAAGATAATTTAGACCTGAAATAATATGGTATTCAGATTGACACTATTGTTTTAATATTTTATGTCACTACGTGAGGTCTGACATTGAGTCGTAGTCTGTTGAATCAATGACACGTGAAATCTACAAACAGAAAAGATTTTTTCTCATATTGCAATAGAAACGAGACCTAGAAATTGTGGTGGTGAAGTTAATTCTTTACACAGCGTCTTTAAGAACTGTAGGCACACGTCAATCAACTAACCAGTTCCTTATGGATGACAGCGTGTGCACAGACACATATGACAATATATACGTGTAGATGCTGGGGCTAATTCATGGGCACTAGTAACTGTACACTAGTGTTTGTCAGTAGCGCAGCATTTATTCCTGCAGTGAAGAATGTGATTCCATCAAGGGTGCATCCAAGGATTCAGTATTTGTTTAAACCATCACACAGTGAAATAATTTTTTTTTTGCCTTCCAGGATATACTACAGTAATACTCATATGTAGTATATATATACACACACATATATACATATATATATATACATACATATGCTATATATATGAGTATATATACTGTATATACACATATATACTATATATACACATATATAC
>VZTL01065215.1:0-19026 GCA_013400535.1 Scopus umbretta | reverse complement strand
CAACAGCAGGATTTTTTTTTTTTATTATTGTTAAATCCATGCACTTAACTATCTTGTTTGCAGTGAGGAAACTAAATTACCTTCAAATATATTAACAGAGCTCCAAAAGTTTTTAAAACACTGATTGCATTTGAATAAGTAGGCAATAAGTCTCCTTTAGATGTAAATAATCGTATTTTAAATTAATGGCTTTGTGTTTTCCTAGTAAAGGAAAAGATGCTCAACTGGAAATTTTTGTAATGTCTCCTTTAAAATTTTGGCAGGTTCTTGTTTCCGTGTTTCAGTTGCTTGTGGAAGGTTTCTTTGCTGTGTTATTTTTAGGAATGAGAAATAGCTAATGATGAGGAAAGTCGGATTTAACATGCACACGCACACACGTATATATTTTTAATCTTTTAGCAAAGTCTCCTTGGAGGTGACATGGATATTGGCAACCCAGGAGCGCTCTCCCCCACTAAGCCTGGCTCCCAGTACTATCAGTATTCTAGCAATAACCCCCGGCGGAGGCCTCTCCACAGCACCTCTATGGGTGAGTGACTTTGTCTTCAACCTTTTTTTTTTTTTTTTTTTTTGATTTCAACAAATAATCGGAGTTTCGTCCTGTTTAGCGATACTTTGAAATAAATACAATAAGTGGCAGAGCGTGCGCGTACGCCGCCAGGACGCTCGGAGGGGTTTATTTCACGTTAGCTGATTGCTCCTCTCCGTCCTCTTTGTCGAGCATGCAAGGAGCCTTAAAAAATCGCTTTTTCAAAGCAAATCCGTGTAAGGCGAAAACAAAGGCCCTAACACTCGAGATCAAAATATGAACAATTTTCCAGCATTTTACTGGCAGACTTAAGAGCAGTGGCATCCACTCGGTGTTACCGAAACTGCTGCAAGCCTGGCGTGCGGCGGCAGGCAGGGCGATTAGCAGCTGGGTCTGTAGAAAATCTCNGCTTCTCGGTGTTTGTCGTGAAATCTTTGCATCGCGCAGTCAGAAGTTGGTGTTTCTCTTCGGTTCCTTTGTTTCGTGATCCAAATAATTATTGCGTTAGTTTTCACTTTTTCCTCACTGTGTAAAATCTTCGTGGGTTTTTTTGCTGGAAGAGCTGTACCAAGGTGCGGTACATCTCTTGAGAGCATTTACTTTTAAACCCACTAAAATAAATATAAAATAGCTGTTTTAAAAGAACTCCTACGACATTTCAGTAAATACAGCATAAAGAGTAGTATGGCTAAAGAGTGCATTTTATTCTAGTATTTTTATTCCAATTTTTTCTCCACCATTACTTTAAAAATACATAATAACGTATTTTCATATCAATGTCTGCAAACAGAAAACAAACCACTCGAGAGGGGTTCCCTTTCTTCCCGGATAACTCTATTTGTTTTATCTCTAAATCTGGTTATTAGGAGGAGCTGAGTGGCAATCAATCTTGCGGAATATATAACAAATTGGCATGTTAATCTCAGATGGGTTTTATGTTTTTACCGTAAATCCAAGTAAATTTGCAGTTTGCAGGCTAGCATACTTCTAAAGCTTCGGTCATTGTAGTGACTGTGCTAAACAGTAGTTTCGTTACTGGTCACTTTACAATTCATAACATTTTAATCTGAAAGAGAAAACCACATAGGAGCATCCCACTTTACTTGCACGGATTATTGTAATCTTTATAATGTTAAACCAATGCAAACATACATCTTTTTTGGTAAGTTGTTGAAATATGGCAAATGCAAGTTTCCAGCAAAGTAATAATACTGTATTTTTTTAATTAAAAATAAGTTCCCACACGTGTATTTTAAATTTATTTCGCTCTGTGTTTTTTGGGTCTGGTTTTTATTGGACTCCTTTACAGCAATAGCTAATATCCTCCCCAAAGGTTTTTACGAGTGCTGTTATGCTGGAAGGCAGAGGTGGATTTCATTTAGACGAAACTTTAGCTTTTAATAGTATTCCTGACAACTTCGCCTGCTGCATCCCTCCCAGCTCTCCGCAGCTGGAGGCGAGGCGGTAGGGAGCGGGGGTCATTCGGAGCGGAGCCCAGCGCGCCGTGCAGCCGCCGAGGCACCGGCGCGCCGCGAGGCACGGCGTGAAGGACGCAGCGCCCTGTTCTGCGCGCTCCTGGCACCAGCCGGCGGCCAGTCCGGCAGCTATTTGTGACAGCGCGGGGACTGCGCCGGCGTTTTGTTCCGTCATTTGCGGGGGGCAGGGGGGGAGGGAAGGAAAAAAAAAACAACCCACCCCAAACCCGCGTTTTTTACGGTTCAAAACATTGCTCTGCAGACAGGTGAGCATCTCGGGACGGTGGCGTGGATATTTTTGTGTCCGCCTTCCAAAGGAGACTTCCAGTAAAATGGTACCTGCTCTCTGCCCTCACCGCGTGGGGAAGAGCGGCCGCGTCTCTGCTGGAAATGTCATCGTGCGGGGATTTGTAACTGCTGCAAAAGTTTTTTTACGGATTGCTTCTTGCTTCGAAAGAATGAAAGGCAATTTATGTTTGTCGCAGATTAGTCTCAAATGTGTGCTTCCTTTAATTTTTTGTGAATACGGTTGTTGTGCAGAACAGAAATACTTCTACAGCTCGACACTCTCAACTATTTTAACAGTATTTTATTTTTGAGCCAAATTATCTCAAAGTAGAATATGGACTTCAAACACTTCAAATTACTTTAATGAGCTGTGCAATTTATTAGAAAATAAAATATAAAAAGGTATTCCTGAATATTTTAATCACCCATAGCTCTGTCTTCCAAGAATAAGTAAATTAAAATACCAGTCCACTACTGTGAATAGGAGGATAGTACGGTTGCGAAGGAAATGCAGCCTTTTTAAAGTGAACGTACAGATAGGTATTTGGGTCTTGTTATCTTCATATACCGTGAATCGTGCATTTCGTTTGAAATGCTGCTGCTTTAGAAGAGGCACCTGTGTCTCTCAAACAGGACAAATATCTTATAAAAGGTCAGATTATATTTAGGTTATAGGTTGTGTCACACTGAACTGCCAGGATTTATGACGCTGAGCGAAGTATGTGCGTTTGTAAATCGACTAACTAGATTATAATGTACCTAGTTGATAGGGTGGAAATATTGCTGTATTTCTCTTAAAATATGTATATTAACTTCCTCCCACTGTGATTTATGCAGTGGATATGGAGATTAATGCAGCAGCGTTTGTGAAAGCAGTTATTGTTGATTAATTCATAAGTAGTCTTATAGAAGTTTCAATGATAAATGGTAATAAATATGTTGTATCAGCCCCCCTTTATTATAAGAAATGGGTACGAGTTTGGAAAACAAAGTAAATTAAACTATGGAAGCAATCAGAGTCTGTAAAATAACGAAGACTTGAACTAAATTTGGGGTGGGGGAGGTGAGGCTCTTCCAGGTGTGGGGGTGCATCCCGGCCAGGCTGTGACCGCCCTGCCCGTGCCGGACCCCCGCGGCCGGCCTCGGCCGCAGCTCATCGCAGCGGTTACCAACTGGAGACAGGCCGGGAGCTGAGCTGCAACCGAACGGTGGAACTCCAAAAGCTTGGTCTGAACGAAGACTTGAGTCGGGGGTGGCCGTGTCCCCTGCCGAAGCAGCCCGTTCCCTGCGGGTCCTGGTGCCTGCCCCACCGCCGCGGGGACTCGGGGTGCTCTTTCGGGGCGCCTGTTAAGATTGGCTTTGCCCGCCGTGCTCACAGCGTCCTTTGTGGAGCTTCTCCCATCTCTTGAGGTTTCAGGAGATCACCCTACTTTCAGGTTTCGTAACCTGAAGGCGTCTGCGCACCCACAGCGTGATCTGCCTTTGCAGGCAGCGGGACGGGGGGACGGGTCCCCCCAGCTCTGCCTGCTCCGCAGGCAGGCAGTGTCTCTCTGTGTCCTGGGCTCCTGCCTGTGAAGTAACGCAATCTGAAGTACTTCCTTGGACTTCACAGACTCTACGTAGTCTCTTCGTGGCAGGGGGTTTTACTGAGACCATTTCATACTGGAGCCTTCCACCCTAAGCTCTGCTCCGACTCGAGCGGTGCGGTGAGGATCAGGGTATTTTGGATTGAGCCAACTGAAGATGAGATATGGGCATGACTATTGGCAAAAATGAGGTTTTTCTGTTAAAACTTGTTTTTCCTTGTTGAGTGCTCATGCAACTTTAGCAAGCGATGACACGGTAACGTTTTGTACCCTGGTGGGTCGGTGGGCTGGTGCGGTCGGTGGGCACCTACCCACAGAGGAGGCTTGACCTGGGCTTTTATATAGCACCGAACTTGAGGGCATGCGAACGTTCTTTGGACCTGCAGGCCAGAGCTGCCTTTGCCGAGTAACGATATCAGCTACATCATGAGAGGCTTTGCAGCCATTTGGTGCGACGTTCTTTACAAGCGTCGGATGCCGCCGTCACTTAGCATCGTGCAATCCAGGAGGGTCCTCTGTACAGTCACCTCCTCACCCGTAACCTCATCCTGAGGCTTTGCTGTTCTTTTAATCTTTAACCTGAAGCCTTCATCCATTTTAGCTGCTGATAGTTTAATCACATCTGACCTTTTACGTTAAGCGTTTGCCAAGTGATGTGACATTTTCTGCCTTTCTTATCTTGACCAGTAAGAGTCAGGATTCAGCAAGCTGTGCTGGTATGTATGGTTGGAAGTGTCTGTGAAGGCACAGGGTATGGAATGGGAAGTCTTTGGGGGGAAAAGTGAGCAAAGAGGGAAGGGCTTAGGTTGTAGAGGTCATGTTTGAGTGGTGTTTTTACAGGAATGATATCATCCCGATGTAAGTAAGTCCACCCCAGTGGCACTGCGGCAGGGAAGTGGTGTGTCTGCCCAGGTGTTGATTCACAACAGGCAGCACCTGTAACACAAAGCGATATAGAATCATAGAATTGGTGAGGTTGGAAAAGACCTCTGAGATCATCTAGTCCAACCATCAACCCCCCCCCAAAAAAAAAAAACAAACACAAAAACCTACAAACAAACCAAAAAAACCCCAAACAAAAACAAACAAACAAACAAGCCCCAGACCAACCAAACCAAACTATTCAAAGGCCAGGCTTTTTCAGAATCTTTGAAACTAGAACTGCCTTGGTGATGGCTCTTTGGGATCAATGGTAGCTCCGGGCCCAATGGAGATCCTGGGACCATGNCAAAGGCCATCTGCAGGCTTTCTGCATCTCAAGTTGCTCTTCTTCGTGGCCAAGCTTTCCAGTAGCACAACTGGATATAATAAATTGCTCAGCTCATGCATCTCCTCCATCGCCAGTGCTTTTTCTTTTGGTACGATCATCATCTAGTAAACGTGCTATCAAGTGCGGTCGTTATGGCACAATATATTCATTTTCCATTTTCCTTCTCCTTGGACGCTCTTTCCTTTATGACCGCACCGAGACCTCCCGCTCCCTTAGCTCCATGGGAAGAGTGGATGATTGCGGTTGTTTGATCCCTGTTTACGGCCGATCCGGGAGCTGTAACCCAAATTGAAGTCCCTGGAGGAGAGGCATTCAGGCTCTCAACCCGTGCCGATAAACGCAGCTCTCAGCCTGTCCCGAATCCTCGCCCACGCGCCTCTCCTCGCAGCCCCCTCCCAGGGAGGACCGAAAAACGCCGTGCTGTGCGGGCTGGCGCAGCTGGGTGCGGAGTCAGGGGCGCCGGTGCGACCTGCGGGGTTGTCCCCGTGTCCTCGTGCTGGGGGGGCTGTCAGCAGCACCCACAGTTCAGCAGCCTTGTGGAAACAGGCTCTCCAGTCTGCCTCCTCTGCTGCAGGAGCACGTAAAGGAGCTCAGCCATGCAACCGCACGGGCTGGAGCGGAGTCGCGGTTGTAAACCACAGGTTTGGCTGCCGTAGCTCCATCCCCAGCGGTGCGCAGCAGAGCTAACGCAGAGCTGGGTTGAGGACACGGCAAGGGTGGGGGGGCTCGCGTTCCAGTAAGAGGTCCGCTTGGTACCTAGCGAACCGGGAGGATGGTGGCCGAGTTACTCCGGCTTGCACCCTGCCGATAGGAAACCTGGAGCAGGCATTGACGCTGTTCTCGTTTCACAACTGTAAATCCAGGTGTAGTGAGAAGCGCTGGTTTCTCTGAATCCTGCGTGCCGGCCGCCGCGGGGGCAGCAGCGGGGAGATGCTCGGGGGGTGCAGGCTCTCCTGCCATGATCCTGCCCTACGTTCACACCTCTCTCTTGGCCAAGGTGGTTTATCCTGTGCTTGTTTCCTCACGTCTCCTTGAGCAGAGGTGGAATGTTCCCAAGCATCCCTTGTCCCCGAAACCGGCTGCAGTGAAATGGAAAGAGAGCGAAAGCTGTGGCTGTAAAAGCAGCCATGGCCCAGCCCTGGCGTAGCCATTCAGTGCGACAGAGACCATGGCTTCAGCCAGCCATCACGGTCACGTCTTCCTGGTTTCCAGGGCTATTTTAATCGTAATAGAACCGACAGCTTTAAAATTAATAAAAGGCTTAAAAATGAGGGAAAGAAGAGGAGGTGATGGCTCCTCAGGTTGACCCATCTCCTTGGAAGTTGCATCTGTAGGAGCCCTTGGGGAAGACGGGTGACCTCCTGCTTGGAAGAGGGCTTGGGGCTCAGCTCCCTCCTCTTCTTCCAGGGGCTTCATCTCTGGCCGTGGCACTCACTTCGCTCTTCACTTGTCAAAGAGATGCGAGTGGGCTCGGGGTGAAGGAACTGGGTCTGGCAGTAGAAGCTGGGCTGCACCAAGGGATGGGATTACAACCACGGCCTGGACTGGTGCCACGCATTATTTTGAACATAAATAATGAGACCGTTCTTGTGGGGGTAGATTTTACAGCCAGAATAAAGAGTGGGAGAAGTCAAATATCATCTCAGTTTTGTTAGAAGAGAGGAACTGAAAAATTAATTTATTTTGTTGACGAATCATCAGGTAAAATCTCCCGAGCCTCAGTTTTAATGGCAAGAGCCTCTTTCCTTCGTCTTAATTTAAGGTGTCCCCTCTTAGACTGGAGACGTCTATCTGCACTCGCTGTTGTGTGTATTTACAAGCGCACCAGCTCTGACCTTGCTGGCCAGACAGATAAGGAAATGTATGACTCAGTTGTACATCCTAAGGAAACACCTGCTTGGTTCCAAAAATCAAGAAAAGAGAAATACTACTGGGATGCCACCTGGAGTTTTTCCACAGCTTTAGTCTGATTTCCATGGGAGAAACCTTGATAATTTCGCTGGGAGGTGAGGAAGCACTGCTTGTGCTTTTTGTGCAGACTTTGCAGACTTCCTACCTCAAGTGAAAAAACACAACCATATGAATTTCCCTTCAAACATCCAACCTAAATGGGAGTTTTCCAAAACAAATTCAATGTCCCCAACTTGCCCTGTGCCACCTGCCATATCAGAAAATCGGCCAGTCCTGGGATTCCGACGCCGTCACTGCTGCCGGGATCTTTGGGGACATTTCTCCACACTGGACCTGTTGGGTGCTTTGGAGCTTCCCCGGGTTCAGCGGTGGGTTGTGGATTGTCACTCCAGCTGCCAAACGGCACTGGGGCAGCGGCGTGGCACCTGCCGGGGGGGGCTGTCCCGGTCTGGGGGGCTTTGAGGGCCAGCGGCATGGGGTGAAGCCTCCTTGGGACAGAACTGACCTTCCCGGAGATAGGCATGCAAGGACAGCAGGGCAAAGTGGGGGTGAAAGCTTGGAGGCAGCTCACTGGGACCCCGCTAACAACTTGCGTGGAGCGCGAGGGAGCGAGGTAGGAGCTGGATTAAGGAGGGGATAACAGGAACTAGTATTATGATTTTATCATGATATTTTAGTACAACTCAGTGACTTCTGAGGTCTGAGAGCCCACCAGAGGTGAGGCTAGACCTGCGTAATGCACTGCAACGCGCTTGCAGGCGGGCGCTTGGCTTTCCCCTGCCTCGCAGCAGCCTGTACGTCGTCCCCGAGTGATTTCTCCAACTCACGCCGTGGCCGCCCTTCCCCGGGCGCTGCCCAGGGCTCCCGCCGGCGACGGGGCTGTCGCGCTCGCCGCGTTCCCGGGTTGACGAGATCCCCTTCGCCCGGTGGCCCCCGGGGAAGCAGCCCCGGCTAGCATCCCTCCTCACCCTTCTGGCCAGCCACGGAAGTCATGCTGCGTTATGATTTGGGGGTTTTTCCGTATGAAAAGTAGAACCTTCTTAAAAAAAACTCCACGCCGCTTGTTTGCAGTTGTCACAAAGCGCTGCTCTTTGCTTTGAAGTAAACAAAAAAATTTGGAAACGCAGCTTTAGCACATAGCAAGTGAAGTCAAAGCAAGGAAATGATAAAATCTACTGTACACGGGTGAGGTGATCGGTTAAAGAGCCCGTCTGTTGCAAACCACACCTGAAATCGCTCACCGAATCTGAAGGACTAAGAAGTCACTTTGCAGACAAAATGCTGTGTTGTTGGTGGTTTTCAATAATTTAAATGGTAGAGAAAGCGCAGATTAAAATGGCTTAGTTTTTAGTTTTTACTGAGCCGCACGGGATATCTTCACCATGAAAAAGCAGTTTGAAAGGGATGGTCCGACGTGTTATTTTTCTTAGGCCTTGGCCATGCGTTATATTTAAAGGAAAAACCTTTACTGCAAAATCCACGCGCTTCTGAATGTTTAAGTATTTTGGACTCAAAAAAAAACCCCCACCGAAAACCCAAACCTCCAGTACCGAATCGTTCTGGCCCAGTCTTAGCAGCTGGTGACAGAGGTGTGGGCTCAGAGGGGTTTTTTGTTTAGCTTGAGCAGAGACTCCCTCTTCAGAGCACTGCAGGTAGTGCAGAAGGCACTTACTCCGCATGGCCCGAAGGTTTTGGCCAACAAACCCAGATGATTTCCAAGTGCCTGCAAAAAGGGCAAAACGAGACACAGTGGATGCTCAGCAGCATTTTTAAGGCAGTTCTTTTAAAATTGCTTTTTAGGCGGAGCAGCGTCTATTCCTCTACCGCAGTCAGGGTGCTGCTGGCGCCCGAGGAGCGGACCCCGCTCCGGAGAGTTTGGTTTATTCTTCGGGATGAAACGTGCCCTCTATGCTTAAGCCCGACGACCTTTTTCCCCCCTCTAAACTTGCCACGCATTTTTCATTTAAACTGTTCATCAGCCTACCTGCTTGCATATACTGAGCACCAGGACTGGAAGGTTCCCGGTAGAACAAAAGAAAAACCGGCGGCGTGGGCTTTTGCCAGCGGTGACCCTGCAGCTGGAGGGGCTGCTGCAGCCCTGGCCGCGGAGCCGCGGAGCCGCTCCTGCCTGCGCCCCGCTGAGCCCCGCGTCTCGGCTGCCCTTGTGCTCCCTCCTGCAAGGACCGGTCAGAAAATGCATTCTATTCGGTAAATAAATGTAAAAATAGAAATGGCAATTTCATGTCCAGCCTTCAATCATTTTCTCTATAATGGCTACGTAGTTTGCAATTCTTGTTTTCATTTTGGAATTAAGCTGAGTTTCACAAGTGTAAAACTCAGGCCTTAATTTTTCTGTTTGAAGTTGAGGATAATTGTTAGGAAAAGGCATCTAAAGATTAAAAAAAAAATCTCTATGCAGTAATTTGATTTTGTAGCTTTAAATACTATCTGTAGATTGTATTCATTACAAGCAGTGCAGCGCCTTCAGATCTCTGATTAGCACAGTTCAGCATTTAAGATATAAGCATTTAAATCCTATCTTGTATCAGGCCTTTCCAACGTGGTTTTAGGAAAGGATGGCTTCTGGGGCTGGGGATTTATTTATTTGATCTCATTTGCTTCAAGTTTTTCTTCCATTTCAGAACGGATTGGACACGGGGTCGGGGTGGGGAGAGGGATGCAGCGTGCGGAGGGGAGAGCAGGACGTTAATGAAGAAGTTATCTATGGAAGTTTAAGATACTCCGTCGAGATTGATGTGCTTGCACTCTGACTGGAGTACATTTGTTAACGGAGTCTCTGTGTTTTATCAAAGGAACATTAATTTTTGCTCTAAAGTATTTTTTGCCTTTACACTGAGGCGGTAAATGAGCAAAAAAAAAAAAGCAGCATAGCGAAAATATAGGAAAAAAATTGCATAAAGAGCTCCAATAACTATTAACATTGTTAAATGCATAGCAAAGCTCCCCTGACAGTTTCTTGGCACAAAACCTAGGAGGCCTACAATGGCTGGTTGTTTTTTTATTGTTATTTTATTTTCAATGGCATACAGCGCCTTTTGACAGGCCAAACAAGCGGTTAAAGTCAGCGCCCAAGCGGAGGGGACACGGCAGCGGCCCCGGCGCGGTTTTAGACCCATAAACGCGTGCTGCGCGTCGCTTCCCAAAGCTTCGGCCCCACGGGCACCTCCAGGAGAACGGGACGGGCTGTCCTGCCCGGCTTGCTCTCCCCACCGAGCTTCTGCTGGGCTGTGGTCACCCACTCTCCTGCTGGAAATCCCTAGAAGGAGCTCAGGAATGCCCTGTTCTCCGGTCCTGGGAGGGCTGCCTTCAGCCGTGCCGGTGCCACGAGATGCTACAAGCTCACGGTGGTCGGCGCTGCGTATTTAATGCGTAGGGATGTAGGGATGCACCGCATTCGGGTTTAATCGCTGGCTCTGCAAAGGCGCACGCAGGTGCCCGGGGCGGCTCCTGGGGGTCCGCAGCTGGCCACGGGGACGGGCGCCCTGCCGGAACCAGAGCCCCCCCGCAATATGTACGGGCGCGGGTGGCTCCGCGGTGGGCGTTTTATCGGTGCCATCCTCGCTACGCCGTAAATAAGGAACGGCTGAAAGGCTCCCTTCTTTGGTGCTTTTCTAGCAAACGATAAAGGCTTGCACATCGCGGGTGCCTCCGAGACGCCTTCCGCCGGCAGCCTCCGCGTGCTGCCGCGTCGCCCAGCGCTGCGGCGAGGCGCCCGAGCAGGGGGGCGAGAGGGGCTTCGGCGACCGGGGGGCATCTGGAGCCAGGTTTGCGTGTGGCAGGGGATTCGGCCGCGTTTCCAGGTGAGAAGGTCCGTCCCCTGCCACGGGCAAGCCGCCGAGCGGCGAGGCGAAGTTAGGCGGGTTGGTGCCAGTCCAGTTGGGCGCTGCCAGCCCTCCCCGGCGCGGTGGGCACTGGGCTGGCGGCGGGGCAGGGCGGGAGCCGGCAGCCCTCCCTTGTTGGCATTGCCACCTGGTGGAGCACAAAGGATACTGGTTTTCAGCGAAGCCGCCTTTAAATTTTGGCTCTTTTATTGCAGGCGCACTTTGGCAATGGTGTGCGAGAGTCCTTAACCAAAAAGATCCTCTCGTTTGCTCTGCAACACCTCATTTCTCCGCTCACAGTTCATTTATGATTCTGATGAGAGTGTTTTTTCAGGAAACACACATTTCACTTTTTGACCTAGGAGCATCTGTTAGAATTTTTTTTAATACTACTTTGGCATTCTGGAAGTGTTAATGTCTTTCATATCTGTTTAATGCTATTTAGGGATATTTATGATCACCTCTTGGTTACTTGGGGTAAAGTGTGTTGCAATTTTTTTCAAACAGACAGGAAAGCATTCATATGAGGAAACAGATTGCTTTAAACATGTGCTTCCTGTGACAGTAAAAAGAACAAATTAGATTTAACACTGTGTAATGAATGCATAAATGTGTACGTTTAAGCTTTTAAAAGCCTTACATTTGGTTCTGGCCTAAACGAAAATCAAGAGTCACCTATCAAGGCGCAACAAAGTAGATTTAAAGACGCACAGCCAAGCCCGTTGGTGTTTTCAAAGCAATCTTGCTGCAGTTTTCCGTCCCAGTCTAGACATTTTCCCCTCGAATGGGGTAGATTGGCTCTTCGGGTGCTCTGTCCTGATCCCAAAAGCGCCCTGCATCAGTGAATCGCGGGAGGAAGAGCTCGTACAACCGTGTTGGCTAACGTTGAAGAAGAGCTTGTCCTTTTTCTAACAAGAAACGTCGCTCGGCGGTAGCCCTCTGCGCAGTCCCACCCAGCAGACGAAGCCGCCCCGGCGAGGACCCGCACCAGCCTCGGGGGTCCCATCCCTGCGGGAGGGCTGCGGCGCGCAGGACCTCCCCGGGACGCCCGGCTCTGAGCCGGCACCCCGGGGGCTCGGAGCCGAGCTCCTGGGGGCTGCACCAGGGACGGCGGCGGCTTTCGGGGCGAGGGGCCGCGGGCGCGCTGCCGCCGGCCAAACCGGGCGCTGGGAGCAGGAGCTGCTGACGCCAGCATCCTCTCCTGCGGCGGAGCCGGTCACTCTTTTATTTTTTAGGAGGGGGGAAAAAATAGGAAATGGTGAGAGTTCACTGGCCCAGGAAACAGCCTGGAAGTACTTACCGTGCTTTCCTCTGTACGCGACCCGTGCCTCGTTTTTTGGCTATGCTGGCTGCTCCGGCTTCGTCTCAGAGCCACGCACAGAGCTCAGAAAATAACTGAACTCTCCCTGGAAATACGACTGAAAGGAAATTCTGGCACATCAAACGTGTGCCTTAACAGAGATCTTCAAAACGCAAACAATGGTAAAATACATACTTAATTATCGTTCCTTACTTACCTGCTAGGGGTTAGAAACTATTCCGGATCATAGCTGTAGCAATTCTCCAGGAAATATTCTACATGTCTGCTCCTTGTTTGCATCCTTGTTTTTCTTTGAAGATGCATCTGGAAAAGAATTAAAGGCAGTTTCTGTCCGCCTTCACCCAATTAGTTCCCTCACACCTCTTATTTTCAATCTTTCCAGAAGATTTCTTAAACATAAAACCTACTCAGGTGAAAACAGAGTGGGGTTTTTGTGTCACTGGCCGTCAAAGTGCTTCCAAGTGCAGCGCGAGGGTGTGGGGGCACCGGCTGGTGTTAAAACAGACTTGGGGTCGGCACGCACGCATCCGCAAATGGAGCAAATTGCCAGAAAGATGACCGGTTTGTGCCGAGTCTGATTTTTTTTTGCAGGCTGTGGGAGTTCGGTCTAGAATACAGTTTGTCTGATAATTAGTGCACATCTCCTAAGACTTTCAGAGATTCGCGTTTAACCTTTCTGCCGCCGCTGACATGAAATTAACACACCTTTTATCATTCCCCCGTATTTAAGTAAATATTTTTGAACCATCTCCGTGCAACAGGTTTCCAAAGATTTAAAGTATGCCGCAGGTTTCCAAAAAAACTTCATTTTTTCTTATATTTTAAATGTTCTGTTTGTGCAAAATTTTGAGAATCACCATAAGGGCTTCTTTGCATTTTTAATTTAGTAACTAACATATGAATAAATTTGCATATTAATTAGTTGCAGATTAAATCATGCATACATAATTGCCTCCTTACTGTGTTTAATGTTTGTCAAAATCTCCAGCCTGGTTTGATGGATGTCGTATGAAAGATTACAATTTGATGTACCCTTGGAAGTATTTACACCAATAATGCAGGATTCTTAATAGCAGAATTCTCTAGTTATATACAGTTTCTAATAAACATGTAAGATAGGTGCATGTCCCTTTTGACTAGATTTTTTCCTTGCACCAAGTCATTTACTATTCATAATCATTAATGCATCTCCTAATTATACAGCATATGTCTGTTAACCACTTCGTTGCCGGTCTCGGGGGCTGCAGCGCCTGAAATTTTTAGCACAACTTGTATTATTTGAGAGACTATTCCTGAATTGTTTTGCCTCTGACACGAGCCGTCACTTCAGGTTTTCCTCGCGTGTGAGATTTGGAGGAAGAGTTTAAAATGCGAGGTAGATTTTGCGGTTTATCGTCGAGGGCGAAGAAACGAGCTGCACTTAATTCATGGCTGAAGGCTTCTCTGCTGGGGCTACTGCGGTAAATAATCAAGGACGTTCCAAGTGCAAAAATAATACCTACCCAAATCAGCGCTAACGGAGCGCCGAGCCTCACCGAAAATCATGCAGGGGGGCGGGCAGGGAAGGTCGGGCTGGGGGCTGCCGCAGCCCGGCGCTGCAGCTCGCCGGGAGCCGCGGGGAGGGAGGGCATCGCCCCTGCCCGCAGCCACCCCTGGTGCCGGGCTCCCTGGCGCGGAGGGCTTTCATGGGGGTCGTCGCTTCGCGCTTCCACCGTGCTTGGGCAGCACCTGGGCGCCATCGCCAGCCTCCGGATGGACGTTGAATAGTCTGGACTCGGGTGCCTGAGCCGCAAGTCCGCGAAATTCGGCAGACTTTTGGAGGCGTATCAGCGCGGTGGGTTTGTGTTTGCCTCGTGATTTGTTCTGAACTTCTGGCTATGCTCTGATCGCGCTTGCAGGTTTTGTCCACAGCTGTGAGGGCCCGAAACTGCTGTTTTGGGTGAAGTCTAGATTTTTATGTAATTACTGAATTTTTGGAGCTGAGGGTTTGGGAAAAAATAAAACCCAAAAAGAGCAGGAAATACTGCAAGACTCCTGATAAAATCCCAAGAGTTGGCTACAGTGAATTTATCAGCAAGCAGTTGATTTCCTTCTTAATCTGGCTATACGTTGACTACTTTTCAAGCAAAAGCCGTTTTAGAGGACTTCCAAATAACCATATTTTGTTACAGAAGTTGGCACTAACATGTGTTAGGCATTTAAGTGTGAATTTGAGCAGTCGATGGGAATATGGTACAGTGTTAGGAAACAGCACCAGGGAAGTTGGACCTTGCTCCCCCAGCTTGCTGCCTACCTGATAGAGAGTTTTCTGGCGAGAGACTTCACCTCTGGGTGCCTCAGCTCCCCTCTTTTTTTGTTTTTCTGGCTGTCTTTGTTCATCCAGGCTGTAACCCCTTCAGGTCAGGCTCCGGCTCAGCACGGTGCCTGTGCCGCGCAGGGTGACAGAGGCTTCTAGGAACGGCTGTGGCATAAAAATATGTATTTTAGGATAGCATCTGGATCTGTATAATTGAAAGTGTGCTTTTGGAGTATTAATGAGGACCGCTGAAAGGAAAAGTTCATGGGAAAGTGTAAGCGTGTCATTTCAGTGAGAGGTCCCTTCTGTAATATGTATGTGTTTCCAGTTGGGTTGCTGTGTATTTTAAGTGCATGCGTTTTGTATGTAAATAAATAATATGCATATTCGATATAAAATACACAGTGAACACCACTGCATGGCCCTAACTACTCACAAAATCACGTACTTTGTTTCAGAAGACCCAGCAGCCTGACATCTTTAGTCTGACCAGTCAGGTTGCAAGATATATTTTAGCACGTTATTTCACTGTGAAAAGCCCAATGAAATCAAAGGTACACACGCCCGTTTCTCCTGAAGGATTTTACACAGTAAAAATAAAACGTCGTGGAACTAGTGCCCAAAGACCTCACAGACTTATTCTCTAATCACAGAAGAACATAAACCCCTTAATACTTGCCACTAATTATCCTCCCGCACTGTGCAATTCGGTATCAAACTACAAAAGAATGTTCAAATACCATTAAGGGACAAATCTACAAAAGCAAGAAAATTGTGGGGCCAGGCCAAACGCAGCAAAGCCAGCCCTGCGGTTAGCAGACGCCGCGTGCAGCCACATCTCTGGCCCCGGTTCAGCCCCGACGCAGGCGACGCGGCACGCACGCTGTACAGCGAGCACAAGCACGCCATTTCGGGAGCTGCTTAATTAGTGCGGCTTGTGCCCTTCGTTAGAGAGTCGTCAAAATCTTTGCTGCCTTTGACTGTAAACCCACGCCGTGGGCGCCGCGGAGGCACCGTGCGCAGCACCCATGGGTGCGGGAGCACGCCCCGGCCTTCGCAGGGTGCGGGAGAGGAGGAGGACGGTGCTCTCTTTGCACCTGGACGCCCAGTCTTTTTTGTTACTATCGCAGCTGATCCAGTTTTACTACCCGAAGGGTTAAAATTCCCTCTGAAAGCTAAATTCTTCATCTTTAATGGGAAAATTGACAAATGTTGCAGAGAACATCTTTTGTTTGAAGATCTCCAAGGAAAGATAGATACCCGACAGTTTCCCTCCTCCGGGCGATATTCTTGGAGGAGTAGAGACAAAACGATTTTATGTAAAGAAAGGGGAAAAAAAGACCGCAAGAAGCAAAAATGCTAACGTTGGTTACAGCGCAGTCCGGCACGGCAGGCAGAGAGCTGAGGCTTAGGAAAGATCTGATGCTTTTCATGCTGGCGCTTCAGTAACCTCCTGCAAACCCTGCAGCCTGCGCCCCAGTCCCGGGCTGGATTTTGCTCCTCTCCCCGTGTGCCGGAACAAGGTTTAAGCAGTAAGTGCAGATCCTGGTTTCTTGGAAGGTGAGCAGGACTTCCGAAATTTTGCAGCGTGCTCAGGGCTTAAAGGCCAACGCAAGTATAAGCAGCGAAAGGGAAGAGAAATGATGTGGTTGAGTAGAGGAGGAGAGGTAACGATGAGTAACGAGACACAAATAAAACAAAAAAGCTCTGCCAGAATATCAGGCAAAGCTTTCTGTGGCAGGACACAGATTTTTGACTCGGGAATAATCCCCCGTATTTCTTAATGTAGAGATAAAACTGATAAAATATCAAGACCCATGCTATGCGCTAGAGGCCCTCCCGTGCTGCAGCTCAGCTGAGCTGTTCTTGCACATCCAGAGCCGGGACAGCAGAAATCTTCCGGGTGTTGTAAAACCCGTTTGATTCCATCTTTGCTTCTCAGGTAACGTGAGCGCTACCCCAGTCAGAAACACAACCCCAGCCGTCGGGGAGGCTCCGTTTGCATGCTTGGGAAGCCCAAGCCCTGATTTTCCCTGTGGCGTGGGGAGACTCCTTGGGTAGGGTCTGGGATCACCGAGCAGCATTTTGTGTTCATTAAATACCCGTTATTCCGGATTCATTTCTTTGAGCAGTATCCTCAAAGAGAGCCTTGCGCAGGGCCCTCCCTTCTTTCTTCTGAGCAGCAGCCCGGTTTCATGGTCTCCACCTTGACCAGACCTCTCACCATGCCACTTCTGTCTCCCCTGCCCGTCTCTCCCAGGGTGTCAGAGGAACGGGGTTCCGATTTGCCTGCGTCCTCCCTAATTCTTTGAGCTCTTCAGGACCAGCCACTTCATCTTTCTGGGTATTACCCAGCCTTGCACCCAGCAGCAAAACCAAACCGCTTTGCCCGGTACGGAGGGCGATGTGCGTGAGTGGGCAATGCAAACGGATTTTACCGCGTTTTCTGATTTTTTTCCAAAAATGCACCACCTCTACCCTGACTTTTGTCTGGCTATTTGAGGTTGGGGGTGATTTTCAAGTACAAATCTTCAGAGCAACTTACACCCGTGTAAACGTGACCTCCTCTGCCGCAGGCACGTACGCCTCCCAAGCGCCCTGTGCATCGCAGCGTGGCCAGGTCACCCGTTACCAGGACCAGGGTGACCGTACTTCACGTTTTCCCTTCTAGTCGGGGCAGAGAGCCCGAGCCGTTCCCCTGGGAGGCCCCGTGCCGGAGGCGCGTATTCGGGGAGCCCCAGCCCCTGATCCCCTTGGCACCATTGACTCGATGTAACTGCAGCACCGGCGCGGTGCCCGTGGCCTCTCCGAGCTTCGGTTTCTCCATCTATACAAAGGGAAACAGTGACAGAATAATATTTAACTGCTAGATAGAGGGGCTGCGAGGCCTAACTATGTAACAGCTGAAAAGTCTTCCATATGGCAATGTGCAATAAATGAGGAGCAGCGTTCCTCTCCCGCTCCCTCCCCAGATTCTTGTGGCAGAGTGGGAACGAATCCGAGTGTGCAGGATCCCACATCTATGTTCAGTCCTGCAGATCATTTAGCAGAGAGGAGGGTAGTGAGAAATGCTTTTGCGGGCTTTGATCAGCTCTGCTAACGGTTTACTATGTAGACGAACTGCTGCACGTGACTGAAAAAAAGGCCACGTTTTGGTTCTTAACATCGGCCATGCATCCATTTGCACAGTGTCCACAACTTTTTCTTACCTTTTCCACGTTTTGGGTTGTTAGTTGTTTTTTTTTTCCTTTTTTTTGTGTATGGTTTTAAAAAATAATTGTGCAACAGCATAATAGATATAAATTCTTTCTGAAGTTCTGGTGCAAGTAGGTCTTTTGTTTTAGAAAACACTGAACCCCTTTGGGAGAATATATATTGTTACTAATAAAAATCATTAGATTACAGTGTGATTTTTTTTTTCCCCCCTAAAGACTGAACACAAGATCAGGCCCTCAATTGCCTTATGCTTCAAAAACATTTACTTATTTTGTAATGGCAGCTAATGGAGAACAATTGGCCAAGAACTTGTGGAAACCTCTCAGTAAAGCGATACGAGCAGTAACTACAGCGCTGATCGCTCTGGATTGTACTTCAACTGCAAAAGCAAAGATGATCCTTTATGATCTGAAATGACTTGTTTATTGTGTGGTGCCTACAATCGGTGAACTGCTCGGCGCTGTGCGAAATACTAAAAATCTTACTCTGTTCGTTTATTTTACCAAATACTTCTCCAGTGGACTCTAAACTGTGGTACAACGTCCGTAGTGTCATATCGAGACCCATGACGCTGACATTTCCAAATGTAGGAACCTCCCATCACGTAACCCTGTGTGCCTTGGGAGCATACAGCAAATGTCAGAAATGAACCTTAAACCCACTTCCCTGTGCGTTTCCGTAGTGAACCCCGAATCGAAGCCCATGGGATGTTCAGGCCCATAGTCTAGGCCAGCAGAATTCCCGACTTTGGGCTGGTAATCCTGATGCCACCCTGCAGTCGTTGTAGGATCTGTTTACAGTGCCAGAGCAACGTGCAGAAGCTGTCGTAGCATTGCTCACCTCAAAGGTTCGAATATCATGAGTCAGCCGCCCTCCCATCCACGAAAAAAGAAATCGGGAGATTTTAAAGATATTAAAGGTTGGGTTGGTTTTATTAGCCTTTGGGGTTTTCTGCCTCAGAGTTCCCATTTCCCATCTCTCCTCCGCAGTTATCGGAGTCAGAAGCTTAGTCTTCAAAACACGATCTCCGAGATCATCCTGTAATCAATGACTACAGCACCTCTGACTTTCCAGAAAAGAAGGTCCACCAAATACTCCGATACTCAAGATAAAATGGTAAAAATTGGCCTTTGTGCAAGAAATCCTGGCCCATGTGGTTGAAATTTCTCTCTTGGCTTTTCACAAGCAGTGTAGTCAAAAATAAACCTAGTGGCAAATGGATATTTTAGATAGACAGTTTTGTTTAAAATAGACTAACTGTAAAGTATGCTTCTATGCTTTTTTTTTTTTTT
>VZTL01065210.1:0-10120 GCA_013400535.1 Scopus umbretta | reverse complement strand
CCCTGCCTTCGAGCTCAGGGGGCTGGGTACCCAGATAACAACTAGTCTTACTGTTACAGACTGAGGCAAAAAAGGCATTAAGTAGCTCAGCCTTTTTCCTCATCCATTGCCGCTGTGTTTCCCCCCATATTCAATAAGGGATGGAGATTGTCCTTAGCCCTTCTTTTGTTGCTAGTAAAATATATAGAAACATTTTTTATTGTCTTTTATGGCATCAGACAGATTAAGGTCTAGCTGGGCTTTGGCCTTTCTAATTTTCTCCCTACATAACTCACAACATCGTTGTAGTCCTCCTGAGTTGCCTGCCCCTTCTCCCAAAGGCCATAAACTCTCCTTTTTCTCCTGAGTTCCAGCCAAAGCTTTCTTTTAGCCAGACTGGTCTTCTACCCTGCTGGCTTGTGTTTCAGCCCATGAGTATGGCCTGCTCCTGTGCCTTTAAGATTTCCTTCCTGAAGCATGTCCAGCTTTCCTGGACTCCTTTGCCCTTCAGGACTGCCTCCCAAGGAACAATGTCAACCAGGCTCCTAAAGAGGCCAAAGTCTCCGGAAGTCCAAGGTGGCAGTTCTGCTGACCCTCCTCCTTACTTCTCCAAGAATCAAAAACTCTATCATTTTGCAATTGCTATACTCAAGACAGTCTCCGACTGTCATTCACCTACAAGGCCTTCCCTATTCACAAACAACAGGTCCAGCAGGACACCTTCCTTAGTATGGGGGCTTCTATGTCTTATCACTTGGTTTGAATTCAGCCATCCTGAAGTGCCCTACATGCTGATTGATACCACTGTAGAAGGTAAAATTGCTTTTATGAAATGGGAACCATTTCACACAGCTTCCCCATCTGTGGGCATGGAACAAGGAAAATGCAGGCACTTGAGCTTCCAAACTGTACCCAGAAGTCTTGTTGTTCACTTTAGCTTTTAAGCACCTGCTGCTACTACTGTAATTGAGAATAAGCCAGCATAAAAGGCTGTGCAAATACCTGTCTCTAAAAAAGCCTATGAGATCTTGGACACTCCACATTCAACCACTAAGACAAAGACTCTTACCGCTGGTGACACGTCAATATGGAAGACGGTGGGCTGAGTTTCAGTTGGGAATTCCTCAACAGAGAGTAGGTGCTCCAGAAGGAACTGGAAATCAATCTCTGACTCCATCAGCCTAATGGTTTTGTGAAGCACTGGTAAATCACCAAGCTGGGCATGGATTTTTTGAAGTGTATTGTCCACGAAAAGAGACTTCCCTAAGGAACAGAAGAGATGGCCAAGGTTCACTCTCGGACTCAGTCTGCCCTTTCACATGCATGGGATAGTCTTTCTCCAGACTTCTGAACTCCCTCCAAACAGAGTGGCCATCTCTCAACGGCCTCTTTATAACAATACCTGGGACCAGATCCTAATCACATGAGGGACATCCTGCAAGTCTGTGCTCACAATTTTTGCAGTATTACCCATTAAAAGGCAGAACTCATGACCCTACTCCAGCCCCGTTGATGTTACCAATATAGACATAGCCAGAAGGCCTGGATCCTGACCAGCTTACCTCAGATGTGCCCTACAAAACATCAGAAAACCTTACTGTCTAAAAAGACATGTCTTGAAAAGTTTCAGAAATGGTAGGAAGCATGAGACATCCCATTGAGGCTTGCAAAAGTCCTACAGAACACTTGTTCTATTCTAGAATGGCAAGTGGGGGCCAGTTGGGCTAGCCTATGGTTTGTCAGAGGACATCTAGTCTTATTTAGGCAACTGACTCCCATCCCTATGATCTAGTTTATCCCATGGAGAGAGTTTTGTTTCTTGCTCTTTCCCAGAGTCTCATACCATTATTTGTTTCTCTTTAGATTGGACAACTGTAGCTCCCTCGAAGCTCATGTTTTCTAGACTGCATTGTCATTCCCCTTTGGACTCTTTCCAGGTGGCCTAAAATCCCTCTTGAAATTCACTACCCAAAACTAAACACATGCGAGGAGAGGGGACGGCTCTCCATTACATGCCACATTCCTCTCAAGGCCTCCTGGTTTGAGACACAACTCATAGTAGGACTACTAACACCTACCCATTCCTGCTTGATTTGAAAATACAAACTTCACATTCTGCTGATAGGGCTCTTCGAAGGCCTGAGTAACAGGGGCTGTCCCACAAGGCACTTTGAGGTGTTTGCTCAGGTATGCCTGGATTTCTGTCATAGAGTAGCATGGGATAGTAACTTTGTAGGTGTCGAAGGCTGTGATAACATAAGAATTGTGAGCTTTGGCATTGCAAAAGATAATGAACCTGAAGTCAGGAACTGTAGAAGATTGCAGCAAGTGGAAGAAGTGGGACTCCAGTTGTTTGGAAACTTTGTACACTAATTTCTCAGCACTCAGCAAGCAGTAGATTTTCTGGTTTTGAGAATCAGATGAAAGAGCTCTTCTAATAATCAACTCCACTTCTTCCTCCTCTGTGTTGGGTGTGCACACCAGGACCTCATCATATGTTGGGAGAGGTGCTGTCTTGGTGTGTCTGTAAATGGAGAGCATGTAGAGTAACATTTCCTCTTCTTTACACATGATGAGAGAAGGTTTCCTGGATTCAAGGCCTACTGGTAAACTTCTCTTGATACATCTGGTTTCAAGAGCTGCTATTTGCTTCAGTGTTTCACCGAAGACATCTAGGCTGATGTATTTGTCTGACACAAGGCCAGTGAATTTCTTACAGTAAGCATCCCAGAGCAGATTCACCTTGTCACAGATGGATGGCAAACTCTCAAAGGAGGTGGCCAGTTCATCTTCTGCAAGGGTGCCAAAAATTGCCTGGTCAACATATCTGTTCTTGTTTTTAAACTTCCTTGACTTCTGCAGAAAGGCTTCTCGTTGCTCATCATATAATTTGCTCAGATTTTCAACCTCTTCTTTGTCATCACCCCGTTCAAAGGCGAAATTCATGAGCTTCTGCTCTGTAATGTCAGCGTTTGGAAGGCAGCTCTGCAGGGCTGCCTTTGCCACTGACGTGTCGTAGCCAGATTCAGCTAGGCTTTTGATGAGCTGGGGAAAACGAATGACATAATCATGCCAGGTAACAGACTCCTTGTCTCCTGCTGATGTGTTGACAGAGTCGAGTGGAGTCATGAGGGCTTGCTCCAGGGCTTTTCTAATATCTTCTGCTTTAATGTCATGCTTTATGACAGAAAGCATATTAAGAATCTGTGGCTTTATTACACTATTGTGGGCTTTGGCCAGTTCGCTACATAAATAGAGGAGCTGGTGTGCAGTGAACAGGTTGAGATGATAGTAGGTGTCCCTTTGAGTCTCCAGGTATTTCTTCCACTCTATCAGGCAGTGCTCCATTGCTTTGCAAAGGCCGTCCAGCTCCTCCAGGACAGGTCTGGCACTCTGAACAAGGATGCCAGCAATTCCAAATTCTGTGTAAACTTTTACTCTTCGTTGGGGATTGCAGTAGATGTCAGCCTTCCAGTCCACGAAGATGATATTGCCAACGCTGAGAAGCTGCAGGTACAACTTTCCAACCATTTGAACTTTCTCCAGGATCTGTAACATGCCACAGACAAAATAGGGAAATGGATTATCATGTGTTTTCAACAACCACTGAATAATTCTCACATTACATTTTCTTCCAAAGGTCTATTAAAACTTGTTAAACAACAAAAAAAAAAAAAAAAAAAAAAGGATTTGGCTCAATTTTTATGTACAGCTTCTTCTCAGGATACAATCCTTGGCCAAGGATGTGCTCTAGAAGTGCATGTTTTCCTGAAAGACTTCTACTACTCTTAAAAAATACTGGTTCCATAGTAACTAGCACATATCTACTGGGGGAAGGAGGTCCGTAGAGGAAGGACAGCTCCATTGTCTCAGGTAGCAAGCAAATCCCACCCCTAAAGATTACGATGAGCTGTATCCCACCCTCAGAATCACCACCTTTGAGATACTTGGCTCTTGTGAGGCTTCTTCATCTATGACTGAAGCACTGAACTGTCTACAATTGATCAGACAGCAAACAGTAGAGGTGGTTCCTCAGGTATATAAGAGAACACCTCACTTCAGACACCTTCCGAATAAACAACTTGTATAGGAAATAATGAAAAGGTGTTTTTGGTATGTGAAGCATCTGGCTTGAGGCGGGTGTCCACATTGGGGTCACCTCCATCACACCCCTGGAGTTTTCTGTTTCTCTTCATTCACCACCATAGGAGCTTAGATGGCTTGCTTGGGTGGAGATATCCACATCATTAACAGGCAGGTAAGGCCAAGACATCAGAGTCAGACTTCTACACATTCCACCATCACCTTGTAAGGGAATGAGTGTATTTATCATTTGCCTTACACTTGAGATCTGGCAGTCTGCTACCTCTGTTCCTGAAGAGTCAGAACTGAAGGTCAAGGTTGAGTGTCCATGAAAGTATTCTAGCAAAAATCCCAAAGCCTTATGGACACTGTTTTCCAAGCACATATTAGTGTTGCACTGTGGCTTACCTCCAGGAAGCGGTTTGCCTCCTCTCTGCCTTGCTCAACTTTTGTGGTGATCAGCATAAGCTTGTTCTGGAGCTCTGTGAGCTGAGCCAATCTGTATTCTTTAGCCTTCTGATCCGTCAGACATGCTTCCTCTGTGGTGTCCTTCAGCAGCCACACTGAAATGCAGTCCTCCAGGGCAGCCTGGAAAGCAGGTAAGAGGATCAGCCCCACTCTGCTCTTCTCTGTGTAATTTCCCATCCTTGTGCAACAGGCCTTCAAGAAGGTCTTGAAGTAGTAATAGTAGTAGTAATAGATCCCTGCATATCACAGCCAAACATCAAGTTTTCCCATGTGTTAAGATGTGGATCATTTCTTCCCTCTTCTGTTGTGCAGGGCTCACTCTTTCAGGGTATGCTGCAAGCACCACCCTCCTTGAACAATGGAGTGGCAGTTCTCATTTTAAATCTTTCCCTTTCCTTCTTTTACTTTCTCAGTGATTGGGTGAGTTCTTTTTTTGTACTAAAATATTGCCTCCTTGCCTTCCTGGGGACAAAAAACCCCCCTATTTGGCCTTGATAATGACCAAGGCTTAGTGGAAAATGTGACACAAGGTTGTACTTCTTTCAAACCTGACTAAAGATCTCTTGGCTTTCTGACATACTGTCCTGGTTTCAGCTGGGATAGAGTTAATTTTCTTCCTAGTAGCTGGCATAGTGCTGTGTTTTTGATTTAGTATGAGAACAATGCTGATAACACACTGATGTTTTAGCTGTTGCTAGGTAGTGCTTACACTAGTCAAGGACTTTTTCTTTCAGCTTCCCATGCTCTGCCAGGTGCACAAGAAACTGGGAGGGGGCACAGCCAAGATAGTTGATCCAAACTGACCACAGGGCTATTCCATGCCATATGGCATCATGCTCAGTATAGAAACTGGGGGGAGTTGGCTGGGGCGCAGCGATTGCTGCTCGGGGACTGGCTGGGTGTTGGTCGGTGGGTGGTGAGCAGTTGTATCATTTGTATTTTCCCCTCCCTGGGTTTTGTTTCTCTCTCTCTTGTTCTCTTTTTTATTACAATTTTTATTACAATTATTATTACTATTGTTATTATTTTATTTCAATTATTAAACTGTTCTTATCTCAACCCACAAGTTTTCTTACTTTTACCCTTCTGAGTTTCTCTCCCATTCCACTGGTGGGGGGGAGGGTGAGTGAGCATCTGTGTGGTGCTTGGTTGGTGACAGGGGCTAAACAACAACACATACTCCTTGGAAACATTTTTCAAGAATGTTATTTTCTTTGGGCAGAAACAACCCCCTGGAAATCACTCTTCAACGTGTGGAGAACAGGTACCTTAAATTTTTTAGGTGCTGAGATGATAAAAATCCCTCTGCTGTTGATGTCTCTGGCTTGAGAGATTGAGGAATGCTCTATGGAGCCGTGACAGTCATGAACCATCTGTATCCACTCTCTGTTATCACAAGAATCTTTCTGTTAAAGAAAAAACCCAACACAACAGAATGAAACCTAATAACCAATTGGCAGCTCTGTAAGAATGATTTTGGAAAGAGTGGGTTTCTTGTGCCTGCTGCACCTGAAGAGACAAAGCACAGCTGTTGCACCCAAATCCGCATCTATCTTATCAGATTTCTGAAAGCAAAAGCCAGTGAATAAGTATTTTGTGAAGCTGCTATTCTCTGCCAGTCTTTGGCAATTTGCAGGAAGGGTGTCAGTTGAATGGTACCCTGAGTAGGATGTTATAGTTGCTGTGGAGAGGATTACGCAAAACAGTGCTAGACTAGACTTTCCTAAAACATAGAGCATTGGACTCACTTTCTTCTGCACATGGCACCTAACGGGTCTCTTCCTTTTGTCCTCACATAGGGCACCTTTTTTAAGGTGTCCCAACTGATTTCTCATAGGTCTTATGTCATGTTCACTGCGCCCACTTGGATGTCTTGACACCCCTGGGGCATGGCACCAGACTTTGGCAATCCATTCTTCTAGTATAAGTCCAAGTAATTTTGGACCACGGGATTTGTAGACTCACCAACTTCTTGGGTAGATTATTGTCTTTTGTGGTGGCTTCACTGATGAATGACAGGGCTGCAAAGAACTGTTCGAATCCAGATGTGGGTCTCAGGTCATATATAATGGGTGCTGAAGCAGCCATTGCATCACGGAAGAACCTCACTTTGTCAATATCTATGTCACTTTCACCTGCATAAATTGATGCCAGCTCCACAAATACAGCGATTTCCGTTTTGTCTGGGGGAAAAAAAAAAACTAAAAAACCACAAAATAAAAAATACAACAAATAAAAATCCAAAAATGAAACACATATTTGAGGAGTTTCATAGTTGACTCATAGCTGAGGAATTCACATAGTTGATTCATACAATGCCTCTGGCTGTTGTGAGAAGCAGGGACTAACTGATCCCTTTCTATTGCCTCTCTTATCTGATGAGTCTATTACATCCCAGTACAACTCACCTTTTATTATGGTTTTGATCCAGGAGATAAAGCCTTTCCTTGTGCATTCACGAAGTTCCCTTAAAAAGTCCAGCATCTCTTTTGGAAGGTTGCTCAAACTATTTTTCACCTTCATTAAATCCTGGGTCATATAATTAAGTCTCTTATTCCTGAATTCCTGCTCTTCCTGCAAAAATACCCCAAGACATATTGATGCGTGTCCCTCGGTAAGAGAAGAGGGACACAGAGCCTCCACCCCACAGATCAGAGTTTCATCAACCACTCAGGGTCCTTTCCAAAGAGCCACCTCCCCAGAGACTGCTGTTCCTCTCATCCAATCTATTTCATAAATCCAGTCTGCTAGTCTGGTTATTTCAGTACAAGTCCCTGCAGCAGAGGCACACAGTCATGATATAAAACTGGTCTGACATCTGCATTGACATCTGCATTTTAAATTTCTGGGGAAACCTGTCCAAAACATGGAAAGCTGTCCATTATACAAAAAGTTACAGAACATCCAGCTGCTCCTTGGAAGCCACCCGTGCAGTGCCCCATCATTGCTACCATAATAGAAAAGTTATGACAATATAACATTTCAGCTTTTACAGGACTGGAGCAACCAGGCTTGGAGATCAGCAAAAAAGAACATGTGGAAGCCAAATGAAGAGTTGCTCAAGTTGTTAGAGAATATTAGGTTGAGATCTGTTATTTAAATCCTGGAGTTTTTAACTCCTGGTTCTCCCAGAAACTTTCCATGGAGGCTGGGGAAGATAGTACTTCCCCGTCTATTCCAAATCACTTGAAGCGGAATTTGGTTGCTGACACACAGACAAGCCTGCATTCATCAGCCTCATACAGTTGCCTCAGATGCCCTTGGGCATCTCTAATGGCACTGGGAGCTTATTTGCATACAACCAGGAGTCTGATTAAGGCTGAGCTGAATCACATTCCTGACTCCACTTACTCCAGTATGAAGGTGCCAGTCTAAAAGAGAGACTGCTACTAAAGTGAAATTTATATTCCAGAAGAAAAACTCCATACACTGTGTCCAGTATGATTTAGTTAAAAGTCAAGACACACAAAAGCAGAGGTTTCCCATTCAGACCTGCCAACACAGAAGCCACAAGAGCACTCAGCATAAACCAGATTATCTATGTGTGTCTTACATACATATTTTGTTAGGTCATTGAGAATCTGAAAATTTCCATTAAGCTCAAGTGTCTTCTGCAGTTCATCAATCATCTTGGCAGTGTTCACCACTGTAGACAAGGTCAGGTAGTTTCTAATCTTCTCCACTGCAACATCTACCCAGGCAGCTTTTCCAGTCCCTTTCCCTTCGCTCATTTCCATAATTTTAAACTCCTTCCTCAGTTGACTCTCATTTTCTAACTCCTTCTTAAAAAGACTCTGCACAGTCCCAAAGGTGATGGAAAAGTCTTTGAAGGCCAGGTAGGTACTCTGAAAGTCAGCAATGGCTGGTTTATACATATTTTCTTGCACATCTTCTATCAAGATAATTTTCTCTTCAGGGATTGTGGCTTTGATTTGCTTTGCTTTTTGCTTCCACAGCCTCTGAAAATAATTGCTTTCTTCTAAGATATGAACTTTTTTCAGCATGTTACTTTATTTATCAAGGACGTGCAATTTAGGAGTTTTCTTCTCGCCATTCGTATAAAATTCGCTTACAGACATCTGATCCTTAAAATTTCCTTTGCTGATGCTTTTCTCCACTTCACTTATATCCACTAAACAAGGTGGAAACAAAAAAATTAGTGTATTTCTCCAGCTAGAGAAGACACTTACCTTCTAAGCATGGAAATATTCTGAACCTGACTGCAACACCAAAGAGGGGTGTGTGTGTGTTTGTGGCAAAGTTCTTGGGGAAAAACTGAATCCAAGATCAACACCAAAACAAATGGTGGGCAAAATCAATTGCTCCATGATGAGGAAGACAGCCTTCAAACCATGGTCTTGAAACTGTGGTAATGTCTATACTGTTAAAAAACAACTTGGCCCTGAAAAAGAAGTTGAGGAGACTTACCCCACCATTTGGCCCACCCCAGCAGGAGAATCACTTCTATTGATTCTTGCACCCAATCCGAGAACTTCAATTCTGGGGTGTGTATGTTCCTCTGTCCAGCCGAAAGAGCTCACTGGGTGAGTCTTCCCAAACAATACATATTTCTGCTCCCTTTTGCTAGCTCTGTCCTTCTCTTTTCAGGTCCTAGATCTTGTCTGAAATTGTTTGTCCTGTCTGAAATGCACTTTCCCTCTACAAACATTTGCCAGAGTAGGTAATCCAACCTTATATGTCTCTTAGAAAAAATGAAGTACCTGGCACTGTTTAATCTTCCCCCATGAGACAGATTTTCCCACTGTTCTGAACTCCTTCCATCTAGAAGCCCCTATCAGACTTTCCCCATTCCTTTTTTTCTTAAAGAGCTCCTTGCTTACTCTCTCCTCCCAGCTATTGCTTGCCATTAGACAGTCATGCAGCACCATTTCCTAGAGGATGTGCTACCAGCTCTTTCTTTTAGGAGACAGCTCCACATTCAAGAACCACATAGGCAATCCCTTCCTCTCAAACATAATGGGATTATACCTCTTATCACACCCTCTATGCTTCTGCATAGATGCAGAAATGAGCATCTCTGCTTCTTCTGCTCTTCCAATTGCTCATATTCGTCCTTTCTGTCTTTCAGCACTGCTGATATACAGCTGGAGACAGAGGAATCTGAGGAAAGAAACAAACAAAAACCCCATGCCCAGACCTCCAATATAAAGGATTTTTGAGAAAATCACTTGGAGAGAAAAGAGCTACTGGAAACATAACCAGCGTCATTAAAAAAAAAGATGCTTGAATTTGCACAAAGGATGTGTCACTTGATCCAAAAGCAGCAGTATCAACCCAGACCCATTCTGATGTGATCACTGCCAAAGTCTAAAACACTCTGAGGTACATGGATGAAGTTTATTATTGCAGAAGAATTTGAAAGAAATTTTTTCCAGGTTTTTGTAAAATTTGGGTGGATTTTGAAACTGGTCTGTGACCTTGAAGGTTATTCTGTAACCAGCATAAATAGCAACAGGAAAGAAAAATCTAAAAACACTAAACTAAACTAGGCTGAGTGGTATGGTTCAGATGCCTGAGGGACAGGATGCCATTGAGAGGGACCTGATCAAGCTGGAGAAGTGGGCCCATG
>VZTL01065207.1:0-14466 GCA_013400535.1 Scopus umbretta | reverse complement strand
GGGATGTGGCGGCGGGGCAGCCCTCCGCCGCTGCTGCCGGCACCGGGGCTTGCCCTGGTTTGCGCGAGTGGGTGCTCCGGGGGGAGAAGCCCGGCCCTGGAGCGCCGGCCGAGGGGTCCGAGGCGGACACCGCCCGGGTCGGGAGAGGCGCGCCGGTCGCTTTACTTCGCTGCCGGCCCCTGCGCCCGCCTCGGCGCTGCCCCCCGAGCAACCGGGGCGGGGTGGGGGGAGACGCTGCCGCAGGGAGCGGCCTGGACGCGGGGGAGCGGGAACGCGGGGAAGACCGCGCCGCGGTTCGCACTGCTGCCGCCGCCGTCACCGAAGGCAGGCGGGCGCCAACTGCGATCGAACACGCGCGGTCCTTCAGCCTGAAGGCGCCTGCCAAGATCCGAGAGCGCAGCGACGCGTTTGGCAGACGCGGTCTGACAGGCGCACGCTGTGGCTCTTGCGAGCTCGAAAGCAGTCTGCTGGTTTTGGAGGGAACGAGAAGATGTGGCAATCTGTAGCCCTGTGTGATGCGGTACTTTCACGGGCTTCGGTGGGGTGTAATTAAAAACAAACAAAAAAAAGTAGATCACGGAAGGTGAAGTTGCTTTTATGTTTTTGCTTATAGCGTCAGTACTCTGTCAAGTGGAACCTGTGGGAAGATGGTTTGAAGCATTTATTAAGAGGAGAAACATAAATGTTTCTGCCTCTTTCCAGGAGCTAGAAGATGAGAAGGAACTTTCTGAAGAATCAGGGGATGAAGAATTGCAGCTTGAAGAATTTCCCATGTTAAAAACCCTTGATCCAAAGGACTGGAAGGTATTCAGCTGATGTAGATCAGTGTTAATTACGTTTGCTGGAAGTCTCCTGTCAAAGTTACCTGCCATTCCCAGCTGCTAAAGATCCCCTTCCTCCTCTCCTCCCGCTCCCCCGCCTTGGTTTGTGTCCCTTCGCGTTGTAGCTGGCTTTGTATTTTCCACGCCTAACCGGTTGACGAGGGCAAGCTCAAGCGCACGTCAGGATGAGAGCTTAGTCTTGAACTGTCGTTTTTCATTTTACTGCCCGTAAACAGTAAAAGTGTCTCTTCTCCCTGTTACCGCGTCCCTTATCCCGGAATTGCCTTAGCGCTCTTAACATTAAAGGCAGCAATTCAATTTTCCAATAACTGAACTTTCGAGGATTCAGTGCTTTAATCCGATTTAGACTAAGCTACTGGAATTTCTGTAACAGCAGCTTAATTTATTGGTATTTGGTTATTCCATAATTATGACCTGTACAACAGTTGTTCTTTTTCTAACATTAATTGAGAGGGAAGAATTCTGCCTCTTGCTCTTAAAAGATGGGGAGGAGAACTGTTTTGTTGCCTGTGTTGTGGTGTGGGTTTTTAGGTCGCGTTTATCAGTGCTCATTAGGGTTCATGTTTTGTTGTGTTTTTTTTTTTCCTTAGAATCAAGACCATTATGCAGTTCTTGGGCTAGGAAATATACGATACAGGGCTACTCAGAAACAAATCAAAGCAGCTCGTAAGTACCTTTCCTTCATCAGCATACCTTTCTTTCAGATGTACGCAGCTGTTTTCCATGTGAAAATACCTACGTGTCATGAACAAGCTTTTTACTATTTCACAGGCCTAAAAATGCCCCCTCTTCAATTTGTCTTGTTCACCAGCCTTCTAAGTTCACATCACAGCTCCAAAGCCCACATGCCTACAGCTAGGGAATTCAAAAAATTTCACCAAGTTCACATCTCAGCTTTCTTGCCTGTGGTTTTTGTCAACAACCCTGAGCTGATAACTGTACATTTCTGCATTTCTGAGTCTGCAGCCAGGCTCAGTGAAAGGCACAGAAATACAACTAGCCCTGCCCTGTGTCTTTCAGTAGGTTGGTACCTTGAAGCCCCCTTACAGTGGTTAGCTACCACCTGAACTTGGTGAGCATTTAAGAAGTACACTGCTGTTGTCTTTCTGATTAGGCCGAGCATTGCATGGGAATGGAGCAGCAGCTCTTGAATTTTCAGGTATTCAAGTAACTAAAACTTACTTAGGCCACCAAGAAGCTCGCTTTTGCTCTTCTTTGGTCATTTTACCTTGTGAAAACCATAGAGTTCCTGTGGCTGGATCTCCGGGATATTACCGAGCCATTAAAAATGTGGTCTTGCAAGGTTAAGTTTCCTTGACATTTTAGATAAGTGAACAATAGAACTTGGAAGTGCCACTGTGCTGCTTGATGATGTCACGGGCCTGTGTCTTAAATCGTGACGTGATTCAGGAGTGCATGCAGGTGATTGGGGGGGATTTTGTGGTACTTGCATATGAAGGAACAACATGTTGGGCTTCAGAACTTTTTTTTCCTAGACAGCAATGTGGCCAAGATTCGACTTTGCAAGAAGGATGCAAGTATTTAGTGGAGGAAGATTTGAAAGTACGCTGCAGGTTGTTCAGCAGCCTTTATGAAATAAGCTGATGGTTTTGTGACTTGATTTTGCAAGCAATTGCCTGTGTAACTGTACCACTGTGAGTAGAATCACTGTCCCCGGTGAAACCACAGATGAAGATTAAGTTACTCCCAAATGCAAATGGGTGGAAATTAACAAATTACCAACAGGAAATGACGCTGCCTCGGGTACGCGTTGCTCAGCAGTGCCACCACGGAGCGTGTGCTGACACAGCACACACAGCAACACCTGTTCTGGCGAGGATTACTGGTCTCGCTGAGCTCGCCGAGCAAGAGCTGGAACATCTCTCTTTAGGATCCGAACAGCACTCGGTTATTACGTGGTGGTGTAGAGATGCAAGTCTTTCTCACCAGTATATACACTCTGCTTTTCCTATTTTTAACAAGGGTTCTGATTTGTTTCTCAAAAGGCAGGCTGCTGTAACTACTTGCTAGGTGACTGCTTCTCTCTGGTATTTTATAACGAGCGAAGAAAGGTACATCTGATGTTGGATGATGATATGGCTAGACCTTTTGGCAAAGTCGTCAATTTAAAATCTGATTTTACTGTTTAAACACTAAGACAACCATGGTAGCAACTTTAGTAGATGCTCTATATGTATTAGTTAAATCTTAGGATTTAAGGCCTGAGTAGAGAGAGAACTTGACTGCAAGGTCCTGCATGTGTGCTTAATGTTATCCACAGGTAAGTGCAGCAGTCTTCACAGGCTCATGGCTGTAGTTTCCTTGCTAAATTTCATCTTGGATTGTGTTCAGAACTTGACTAAAGGGATAGAATACAATTTTTTACTTTATCGGAACCACTTTGCTTTTCATTAGAAGTAACAACTAAAATGACAGTAATTATTTTTCCTTATTTTTTCAGTATGACTGCACAGGGAATTTTACAATCTTGCACAATTAAGGTCCTGAAACTGCATTATGCTTAAGCTGTACACTTACAGTTACTGAAGCACTTGGCTATGCATAGTATTAGCATAAGTCCCAGAAAATCAGTACCTCTTCAGCTGATGAAGGTGGAATAGAGTTTCTGAGTTGGGGTTATTTTGTGTCCCAGCAAAGATGAACTAATTTTAATTCTGACAATAGAGTTAAATCAAAGAGAGTTCATTAACTCATATCTGTTGGGGGGGGGGATTGGGGTTTTATCTTTTTAAGCATCTATTTAGAGAATGTCAGCTGGAATTTTTGTATTCCTTTGTAGTTTGTGAGAAATAAACTGTTGGTGATGAAGCATTTCTAAACCTAATTCATCTATTTGCTAGATAAGTCCATGGTTTTGAAACATCATCCAGACAAGCGAAAAGCTGCAGGGGAACAGATAGGCGAAGGGGATAATGATTATTTCACATGCATAACTAAAGGTAAGGAATTGATCTCTTCTATTAGATACTCTCTCAATCTACTTGATTATCTGAAAGGCATTTTTTAGTGCTTTATTAGGCTTTCGAAGAGATGTCAGTTACTAAAAAGCCAGAGAAGTTCTTTTCTGTTTTAGAAAACTGTCTCAATAGAGATTACATTAATAAAACTTCCCGCTGGGTAGCAGCAGTGTGGGAAGGCAGCTGATAAGACGTTTGTCTGCCATGCCACTTAGTGATAAAATGTGAACACTTGTAGCAGAGTATGCCAAGATGAACCACTAGAGGTAGCCACATACCTGGGATAAACTGGTGTGCTATAAAGTAATTCCCCTGAGACACCAACAGCAACTGGAAAATCTGAATACTAATGCGCTTACTCTGCCAACAGAGCATCTGTTGATTTGTTGTAAGATACCAGTTTCTTTGGCTGCTCTTTTTTGCCCACAGATGACTGAGTGAGCTCAACTGAATAACATTTCCTTTCCTGCTTGTAGTGGCCTAGAACACCACTGCTGGCCGATTCCAGGGCCGCAGGGAGTGTTCTAGGGGTATGGCTCATGCCTCTAGAAATGCTTTGGAGTTTGGCTTTTTTGTTTATTTTACACAATTTTTTTTTTACTCAATAAGGCCAGGGCTGGGGGCAATCTTGGAATTTGTGTGTTCTAAACTTTCTTCTTCTGGGTGTCTTCTTACAATAGTAGTTCAAGTGTTAGATGATATGCTAGACAAGCTAATGATGTTTTCAGCCTCCGGTAGAGTTATCCACAGAAAAAACAGTTGCCAAAGGAAACTTTTTTTTTTCCCTGTAGTTGCAGTCCTGTCAGCAACTGACATATTTATAATAAGAACAACCTGCACCTGGATTCAGGAATATGCTCTGTGTTCTACAAGCAAGGAGCAAAATAAGTTTCCCCTTAACAGCTTACGATCCAAGTTTAAGGATAAATAGAAAGGAAAGCACAAAGTGGTATGGAAGAGGAGTAATGCTTCCAGGCAGCGCCTTGGAGGAAGGAAATGCGGTGGTAGGGAAGGGGAATCTGGAGTTAGGAGCAAGTGTTAGTGGAACGGAGAGAAGCAGCTTGGAAAAGCAGGGGTACGCAGGTGGGATTCGGAGCTGGGTCTGACAAAGGAGCAAGCGGGAGATACAGTGCCGGGGGAACTGAGTATGTGGGAGTAGAACTGGGGATCTGTATGGAAGGGACATCTCTCAGGTGGAAGAGGAACAAACAGATGTGCACAGAGTTTCTTGGATCAGGAACATGGTATAAGGGTTACTGAGGCCCTAGCTTGCAATGGAGAGGATAATTGGGGTCATTTAGAGTATTGGCAGAGGGGAAGGGAAGACGGGCAGACATCAACCTGTTGGTGCTCCCTGGCAGTCCTGCCTCTCTCCACTAACATGCGCAGTGAGGTGGGTTTACAGAACCACAGAGCACCAAGGTCTCCTCCAGCTTATCACCTTCTAGATCTGACCATTACGGCGCAGCGTTCTCTGTCCAGGGATGCAGCCAGAGAAGCCCGTGAATGATCGCAACACGAATTTGATTCCTTTGACGACTTTTCACTCTTACTCAAAAATAGTAGGTATTGTCGAACTGACAAAGTAATTCCACACTCCCTTGAGAGAAAACAAGAGGTTACTGAAGCTACAGTGCCTGTGATTTCCAGGTTATAAATTCAGTAATGTGATGGTCCCCAACTGCAGGATTGTAAGAACAGGAAAACTGGGAGCACAGGCATGTTTTGGCTGGTAGCTATGTGGTGTCTTACACTCTTTCCGAGTCTCAGTACAACTTCATCATGAGCTGCAAAAATTCTGATGATTGGCCCCTGTCCTTGCCAGTTCTGACATCGTATTAACTCGGGAACTGCTTTTACTCCATGCCTGTCTTAGCAGACTGGTTTTTTGGTCAATTTATCTGCAGGGATCTGGTGTAGATGACCTGAAGATGTCATGCCCAAACTCCCAGTGCCTGAAACAAATTTACTGCTGTAAAATTATTTTAAATAGAATCTGGTTTGTTACATCGTAATGGTTCAATGTGTTGTTTTCCATAAATGTTTTTCTCCTACTTAGTTTAACAGGAATTGACAGCAGTGCTATTTGCTGTCACTAAAATAATTAAATATCAAGCTGTACAGAATGATAGATCCAACACAGATCCGAGAGCATCTTTTTAAACATTTAGAGCCTTTTCTGTAACATTCCCACCTTATGGGGGAAGAGTCACTTCAGTCTCACGTTTTATGTCTTCTAACTTTTTTTCAGCTTATGAAATATTATCTGATCCTGTGAAACGACGAGCATTTAACAGCATAGATCCTACTTTTGATAACGCTGTACCTTCCAAAAGTGAAGCAAAAGAAAACTTCTTTGAAGTTTTTTCACCAGTTTTTGAAAGAAATGCCAGGTAAGCTATGTCAGACTGCCTTTGCTGTTGCTGGAGAATCAGCATTTGCATAACTCCTCTGGCACGGTGTTTGTAACAGGTGTGATTTTTAAGGCATGCTGGGAGGTGCATTGATTTGCTAGAAATGTAATACAAGTAAAATAGTGCATTCTCTGTCCATTTTAAAATAATCTGAACTGTCACACTGGTGGCATTGAGTTTGACCCACGAGATTTAAAGAAACAAAACAAAGTCTGTTCTCAGCTCCATCTTACTTACTGTCCTTTTAGTACAACACATTGTTTCATCTTACAATTATTTACTATACCGAGTGTGTGTATGCTACTGACTAAAAATTCCTTTTTTTTTATGATTTTCTTATGAGGGTGACACATTAACAGAAGACAATAGTTATGTTCACAGTTTAGCTGGTTAAAAGAGAAGATAAATGTAACTATCAATATTTGGTGGTTCTCTCTTAAGGTGTGTGACTTTTTTTCTGCATTTGATTCATGCTTGCCAATTAACTTTGTATTAAGGCTGTCACAATAGAAGTCTATTTCACCTTTTACCTGTATGAATAAAAGCATTTCATTGTGTGAGGCGCTTTACAGCACATTCTGACCAATCCGTTGATTATTTAAAGTAGATTCAATAAATCTTTTATCAAGTATTCCAGAGATTCAGACCTGGATCTGTGGTTGTCAAACGGGTTGTTCCCTTCTCTGCTTGGAAATGGATGCCGTGCCATGGAATAACACATTTTAGAGCCTATGGAAGATTTCCCTCTTTGTAGGGAAAAAATGGAATGGAGGCAGAGCATGCATTATTCCCTCGTACTCAGTTAGAATATGTGGGGAACTTCCTGTAGCCTACCACAGAGCTGGAGTTATTCACAGAGGACCTTTTGTCCACTTTCTGTAAGCTTCTCCACCAGGAGAATGTGTGTGGAGAATTTAATGTCTACACAGATAGCTTGTGCTCCATCAGGTCTCCTTGTAGGCACATCAAACTCGGGCAGGAGGAGTTTGCTTTTCTGGGGGAGCTCCCCAGAAAAGGCCCAATCTGGAGGATATTTAGAAGGAACTCCCCTGTCTTCTTCCTCGTTCCTGGTGCCTCTCTGTGTTGGTGGGAGGGAGCCTCTGATTTGGAATCTTGATTCTGTACCTAAGATGTGCCATGTTATGAAGTAAGCTTATATGTATTATGTCTTGAATATATCCATTTGTTTTCAGGTGGTCAAATAAGAAAAATGTTCCTAAACTTGGGGACATGAACTCATCATTTGAAGAGGTAGATGCGTTCTATTCATTTTGGTAAGTTAGCCGATACCTCAGTTTCTCTTCACAGTATGCAAGACGTGCGATGTAAAGGGCTCGCAGACCCTTTTGTATGTACGTTGCTGGCTGTGGTCTGTTCTGACCTAGTAATGTCACGAAATTACCCTACAGCTGTTCGATACCTTCCACAAACTGAGCTGCCTTTCTCCTAGCTAAGCCACCCGCGTTGTAAACGCACGGTCACAGCGGGAGCTTCTGACAGTTCTCTGACTGCAATGGCTGTGAACCGAGTTGACCCACAGACTAGAAGTGGGGTTCCTCTTGCCTACCTTGTGCTTTCAGTGGAGGTGTCTACTAGGTATTTAAGCTCCCCTAGCTAAGGGAGGTCTGTCTCGTCCAATAAAGTCAGTAGAGTTTACGGCTTGACTCATCTGCTAAATATGGATGCTTATATAAAGAGTAAATTAATTTCTCTCTGAACTGTGCAGACTGCACTGTATCTCCACTGCCTGGGAGCTTAGACAACTGCAGTGTAGACATTCAGAGTTGGTGAGACTGACACCGTCCTAAACACGCTCTGTCCTACAGTACAGAGAGATGGAAATCATTACTTTCAGTAGCATCTTGTGTTTTGACTTAACACAGTGCAATAATCGTAGGTGCAATATAATTGTAAATTATGTACTATAAACTGTAAATAACAGTATAATTGCCTACAGTAACATTAAAAAGGTAGATTGTTTGTAGTAGCTTTGTTGTTTGGTTGGTTTGGGGTTTTGTTCATTCATTCTTGGGTTTGTTTTTTTTTTTTCACTTTACTTACTTTAGGTACAATTTTGATTCCTGGAGAGAGTTTTCCTATTTAGATGAAGAGGAAAAGGAAAAAGCAGAATGGTACGTAAGTAAAAAGAAATTTGACGGGAGACTGAGAGACTGATACAACAAGATTTTCCAACTTTCTGTTAGACTAAGTCATTAGGAAGAAAGGTAGCCGAACTAAGACTGAATTCCACTCTCCCAGATTAGTAGTCGGTCATGGACTTGGACTGACTGTGGGCTTCTCTTTGTCTTGCATGTGTAATCAAAATAGTTCTTGCTTGCGTCGCAGAGGTGTTTCTGAGGTGCTTTGAAATGTGTGTTCATTTAACTTCAGACTTGCAGCTCCAGCAAGTCCCAAACACAGGTTGAGCCTGGAGCCAGAATAGAGTGGATGAGTAAGCAGGTATCGTTTCTCTCTCTAACTCTTTATTAAACTATGCTGAGACAAGTGATGCTTTCTAGAACTTGGATTAGTTCTGATGGCTTGATGTTAATAAAAATTGTGTGTTTGTCGATGTAGTGATAGTTGCTGAATTACTCAGACCATGTTGCTATTGGAAAATACGTTCTATTTTTACCCTTCCTACAGTTGTAAACACAGGATGTTCAAGTTAGAGCATCGAATCATTTAGTCTAGCATGTATTTCATGGGACGCAACCTTTCACAGTCATCTTTGTATAACTGTAACTGGCATTGTGTGAACCTCTTATTCCAGGTTTGAATAGAAATAAATTTTGTAGTTAGATTCAGTGGATAGCTTGCTTTGCAGCTAAAAACCGTGCCATATTTAGGCTGTAGCTAGGCATTCGTTCCTCTTCTCTTACACCTTTTCCTGCTATTAAATTTTTTGAGCCTCTCTGGACCCAACATTCTCTCTCCTGTGAAGGTTCTGTGAAGGCACTGTAATCAATTCCGTATCACTTCTATTTTTTATAAATTATACAGATTAATCTTTAGGCTTCTCATTGGAAGGCTCTTGAATTATTTGCATGTATCTTTTTTTTTTTTTTGTGCTTATTCCTGTCATTAGTGTCGTTTTTAAAAAATGTTTAGAGAAACGGTGCATGGTGTGCTGTACTTCAGAGAGAGAACTACCTTTCGGCTTCTGTTCAGATAGTTACGATTGTTGTTTTCCATTCTTGCCAAAGGTGACGTTGCTCGTGTTTTAAATTCTCAGTCTACTCGTAGTAGTCTCCTACTCTGTTACTGGGATTGTTTTCTTTGTTCTGAGGTATATTGGCCTGTATTTGGTTGTGTGGATGAGGATATAGAGCCCCACTAAGAATTTGCATCTTTCTTGACAGCACTGACAAACATTTGCAGGTTATTTAGTCAGCCAATTTTTAATCTATTTAACCTGAGCTGTATTTTACCGGAGTGAATCCAGCATAATTCTACTGGAGTGTCACAGTACTTCACAGAAAGTGTTCTTTCTCTGCAGATGGGTTTACTTGACATGACTCGTATTCTGTAAAATGGAGATAATTGACACCGATTATATTGCTGCCCTTTAATTAAACTGTATACCAGCATTTCAGTTGTTTTGCTTGGCTTTCATGTTAGGTGAACAAGTGGATTGCATTTTAAAAATAAAGTCCATCTGCAATGACAGATAAGCAGCTTGTTTTGTCAGGAGTTTGGAAGGTTTATGTAATTGTGTAACTGCTTAGCATTTTTGACATGAGCTTTGGGCCTGGAACTTCATTTTTTGAAGTCTATTTCTGAAGTATTCAGAGAAGAGCATCGGTGTGGGGAAACTTTTTTTTTAGAAGTTTGTTGTTGAATTTTTAACAGATTGACACGGTAAGGTATTAGCACTGAACTAACGATGCTTTCCCTTTTTAGTCGAGATGAAAGGAGGTGGATTGAAAAGCAGAACAGAGCTGCCAGAGCATTAAGAAAAAAAGAAGAAATGAACAGAATTAGGACACTTGTTGGTGAGCATGCAGACTGCTGATTTTTTTTTTTAAAGAGAGATTTGTTAACTAACAGTGGAAATCTGGTTTTCTTTTGTACATGATGCATCCTTTCTTCTGCCAGACAATGCATACAGCTGTGATCCCAGGATAAAGAAATTTAAGGAGGAAGAAAAGGCAAAGAAAGAAGCAGAGAAGAAAGCAAAGGTAGAAGCAAAACGAAAAGAACAGGAGGCAAAAGAAAAAGTAAGTTAACTACTTTATTTGGGTTGAAGAACCCTGGTTCATTCACACCTGATGCACTGCTTCAGCTTCTAGATGTGTCAGAAAGCTAGTTAGAATTGTATTGGGGTTTAAAGATGTGTTGTCTTCAATCCCTGTGCAACAGGCTGTGCAAGACTGACAGCCTTTTGAGAAGGAGATGAAAACAAGGAGCACAGATCTGAAACAAAAAGACTTCTAAAATTGTGTTCAGTTGTTGCATATGCTTCCTCTGGATTAGAGGCAGTCGTTAAGTTCCGTGACCTGCTTTCCTTTTTCATAAAATGGATACGGCTGTCTGCTTCATGCATATGGTCCATGAGTGGTTGATTGGTGTGAAACACTTCTAGGTGACATAACATATTTGATAAATATTAACAGTTTGGAAAAGATGGCTCTGAAAAGAGTACCAGGAATGAAAGGGAACTGTAAGGTGCCAAAAGGTGACTTAAAGGACAATTGTGGAGCATTGCAAGACATAATGTTCATAATGATGCAGGAGACATGTTGGACCACTGCATTTTTCCAAGCTTATACTCTTGGGGCAGGCATAGGAAATTTCATCGTTTTGTATCTTCATTGTAAAGGAAGTCAGGATTTATAAACTAGGGGCCCTCGTAGTAAGTATTTGAATTAATGCCACCTGGTGTATGTTTCATCACCTCCCTCAAAATTCTTTGAAAACCAAACATTAAAGTATGATGTATTTAAAACAAATAAACAAACAAACAAACAACAACAACCAGAAACAAACAAACAAAACAGCAAAACAAACAAACAAAAAAACCCAAAACCAGGAACAGCACATTTTAGTATTGAATGACTGAATGTAACAGTAACAGTGTAACTTTGCGGGTTTTTTGTTTTTTTTTTCCTTTTGATTGCAGCAAAGACAAGCAGAATTAGAAGCAGCACGGTTAGCAAAAGAAAAGGAGGAAGAAGAAGTTAGGCAACAAGCATTAGTAGCAAAAAAGGAAAAAGAGATACAGAAAAAGGCAATCAAGAAGGAAAGGCAAAAACTGAGAACGACATGCAAGGTATTTAAATCTTATTACAGTGACATGCAGGTTCCATCAGTGAAATTAGTATGTGTGCTTAGATCAGTCCCTATCACATGCTTGCTTGTTCTTATGGCCAGAGATGCGTACGGAAAGCGGGTTTACTAAAAAGCTAACTACTGAAACACATACTTATCGTGTGGTTTGGAGTTATGAGTAAAGCTGACCAAATAGGTCCAAACGCAGCAGTGGCTGAAGAATGCTGTGTGTTAAGCCTTTGTCTGAAGGAACAGGACAATAAAGTTCAAGAACTTTGTAGAACATGTATTTCTGCTTCCAGAACTGGAATTACTTTTCTGATAATGAGGCAGATTGTGTTAAAATGATGGAGGAGGTGGAAAAGCTTTGTGATCGTCTTGAGCTAGCAAGGTAAGTCTTCCTGCTGCTGATTTCTGCTCGTTTTGATACCCATCTTTCTACTAGCTATCTGTTGTAACTTAATAATTTATTTTTAGTCTGCAATGCTTGAATGAAGCACTTACATCCACAACAAGGGAAGGAGGAAAGGCGGCTGTAGTAAAACAGGTAATTATGCTGAGTGTCAAATCAAAATAACAGAATAATTTGATTTGTGAAATCTACATGACTGAGTCAAAGTAAGACACAGCTTAGCTGCTGTGGAATCCTGCCTGTTAAACACAAAGACCTGAGTTCCAGAGTCCCCAGGCAGACTTCATCTCTGCTCCATTTTACATAGTGCAGTTTGTGGCTGGTGAAATAACCAGGGCCAGCTGAGAAAAAAACATGTGGTTTTAATTAGTAAAGGACACAAAACCTACCATTGGTACAGTATACAAAAACAGTAGAGGAGTTTAATTTTGCCCAACAATGGGTAGCAGTTACCTAGAGGGGGAAGGAGGGCAGTCTTAACCTATTCTGTTACACAAGAAAAATCCTAGTCTAGGATCCGTGACCTGGGGCTAGATCCACAAAAGGACTTAAGTGCTGCAGGCTGTAGCCACTGGAAGGGCCAGTGGGTTGGATACCAAAGTATGGGAAAAGCAAGACATTTGTGATCAAGATTTACAAAACTCAGCAAGGATCTGCCTAAATTTGGCAGCAGGAAAAAGCCATTTGGACTAATAAGGCTGAACCCACGTCCTGCAGACAGAATAAGGTGCTTTCTCTCATCCACTTTGCACTCACAGGTGTGAACTTCCTTTCCTGGCGGGGAAGATGATCTGTCCCCATCCCAGGGTCAGTGTTACTCATCAGACAACTTAAGACTCAAATCCCTCTTGTTCTACAGGGGACTGAATCCAATCTCCCAGTCTCCAGGACAGCGTTCCAAACACGGGACAGTCACCTTTCTGTCTCTCTGTTAAAACTGTTCCACTTTTGCATTAATAAAAATTATCTGTCAGATAACTTTCCTTTTGCCAGGAAGCTTTTATTATGAGATAGACAGCGAGAAACCTATTTTGAGCATCCTGCCAACAGCTGTAAGTGCATAGCTTTTTTAATATTACCAAGACAGGATTGGGCCTACTCGGAAGCAGATACATTAAAGATATGTCACACCGCAGTCTCAAGATGTGGTCACAGTTCACAAAGATGTGCGATGGATAACTTAAGTTCTGCTGAACTGCTTGCTAACAAACTACACATGGCCATCTAACCCTGAGTAAGCACTTTGCAACAACCCAGATTTTAGTTACTGTTGACACTAACTTGGTACAACCATAGTTGCTGAGTATTTCTGGCATAAGCAGGCTTAGGTAGCAGTCAGGTCGGAAGGTTTGGGAATCGGTGTATTCAAGGTGAATGGTTAACTGCCCTCACTAGGCACTTCAGGTTCTTAATACTTTTGTGGATCAGTCCCTGTAAGTCAGGTGTTAGCCTGCACATTCATGCCAGATTTTGCCTTAATCCTGTTCATTTCATTTCCTAGTGAACTTGTGATGGGTTCCTGCTGTAGCTCATAATTGGGGATGGCCAAATTTACGCACGGGATGGAGGGAAATAATACTGGAGCAGATAAGCTCCTCCGCTTTCTTATGTATAATGTACAGAACAGAAACTAAGTAAAATTCAAGGCTCAAAGCTATTCCACAGAGAAGTGTTTGTGTCACTGTAAAATGTAAAAATAAATAAATAAATGCTTGTTTACAATCCTTCAGATAGAAGAAATAAATGAACAAATAAGGCGAGAGAAAGAAGAGGCAGAAGCTCGTATGCGCCAAGCAACAAAGAGTTCAGAAAAGTCAACTACTGGTGGTGGAGGGGGAAGCAAAAATTGGCCAGAAGATGATTTACAGTTGTTAATTAAAGCTGTGAACCTCTTCCCGGCAGGGACTAACTCAAGGTACTTCTCGGGATCAGTGTTAAAAGCCCTACTAACAATTTTTAATTAAATAACAAGCATAATACAGCTTATTTTCAGACCATCCTAAGTATGATGTCAGTATAAGGACTCCCTAAACTTCCTCCTTTTCCCCGACTGTTGAGCAGCCTGTGGTTTGTCTTCTTTTGGTACCATGCTTTCAGTATCACTGGAGTTAGCTCTGGCCTTGTATCTTGTTTCCCTCCAAACCTGGGTCTCAGTCCATCAGCAAGATTGTGCTGAGGTGCCTGTTTGCACAGGGCTTACTACAGGATAGGCTCCGGTTATTAAAGCAGAGAACAAAAGCACAACAGTGACCATGATGCAGCTGGGTAGCAATACTAGTGTGTAAACTACTTCCAGTAGCTCCACAATGAATGTGAGGATGGTTTTGCCTCTACACAGTAGAAGGAAAACAGCCAGAGATGCGAGTTAAGTGCCCCAGCTCTCTTTAGGGGAGAGCCAGGGGAAAAGGGAAAGGCTGGGCTTCACAGAAAACAGCACTAGCAAGCACCTTACTAATAAACATCAAGAACAGGAGCATGTCTTAAATCCTGTTCTTTCCCAGGAGTGAAATGCCTTCTTCCACTTAGGATTCACAGATTTGAAGCCTCCA
>VZTL01065203.1:20368-35642 GCA_013400535.1 Scopus umbretta | reverse complement strand
TTTGTTAATTTGTCATCTTTCCTGTTTCTACTTTAAGTTTGAATTTTATTAAAAGCAAGAGAAGAAACAAATCACTATGGGTTGGGTTTTTTTTTTTCCCCTGAAGAATTAAAAAGGTGGTTTTTGAACTCTTGGGCTCGCATACAACAGCAGTAGCTACACAACAAAGGGTGGCTGCATAATGGCTAGCCTGCGATTTTCGGTTAAAATATTTTACGTGGCAGTTTTTCAAATGGCAAGATGAGATGTATATAAGTATATCTACACACACACGCGTACATGCATGTATTTACGTGCAGTTGAAAAGGATAATTTAAAACTATTCAGAAGTACTTTCATAAGACTGAATTTTGTATCCTTTGTATGGGTAAAGCCATCCCGTCTGAAACAGCGAAATCTAAAAATCTCACAGGCTTTTAGAGGGAACGCCTCTTCTCTTGCTTTCCCACCCACTTGCATTCCGCTAGGGATGCGCCAGTAGTCTCTCCATGACAAGCAGGAGGAGCTCACTCTGCATCTTCCCGACAGTGACGGCATCCCTGACTGCTTCATGCCCTCAGAAACGGACGCTTCCTAAAGCCAATTTTGGCTTCTCTTGAATGAAGTTCCCAAGTCAGATACTGTGCAGATGCAGCCTTCTGACATGGAATGACCTTCTCATTTTCCCATGAGTGAAGTGGGACTATTAAGATGATTCTGCCTGTTGTCAGGGAGTTAGTTGTTATTTGTATTATTTATGCTTTTTGCTGAAACAGCTCTGCGTTCCGTTTGGAGAAATTGCTGTCTGTCAGACGCAAAGGTGTAACAGGTATTTGATATTTATACTGTTGGATTAATCCCAGGAAACAATGAGACTCGGCTACGTAAGTTCAATAAGGAGCTGTAGTCCTGCTGAAACGGAGTGCTGTCAGGGAAATTCCGACAGTGGGTATGCGAGTGGCAATTAGTAGAGCCGAAATGTTCAATGAAGGGAACAGAGCACTGCAAATCTCAAGGGCTTCTGAAATACAGATCATGCAAGTAAGATTTTGAAAATGTGCACTACATGGAAGAATCCTGTCACACCATCCACCGTACCTCTCTTTCTTCTCTTCCACTTCTAAAAATCAGTCTGATAGACCGCCTCTAGTTTGAACCTAGCATGGTTTCAAGAAGAACAGAACTTCGTCTGTGATACAGGAAAAATCTCCCTCCGTGGAAAGGCCCTAACGGGAAATCTAATGATAGCACATGCCCCGAGGAAAGCTGCCACCTTAGACTGCGTCCCTCCAGGAGAGAAAGTGAACAACTGCAATACTCCTTGTATAAAATGTGTGTGTGCATGTGTATGGTGACATGACACGATGCTTTGTGACAGCTCGTTTTATTCTGGGGCCTTCACATGACAGATAAAATGATTTCTGTAATTATTCTTGGGTATAAGACCCAAAGTCAGTTCTGTTAATGCACGTACTTGGACGGTTTGGCATTAAATCCATTTAGATATCTGATTTAAACACCCCTCTGGAAAAAAAACTCTGGAAATCAGAAGTGATTGAGTGGATGAGCTGCAACTGGGTTGCTTCTAGGGCCAGGAAAAAGGCAAGCATAACTGGCTGATTTTCATTTCAAATGTTTCGGTTGCAGTGAAATTTCATCCCAAGGCTTACATAACCAGCCTTGCTTCTCCTGTAGCTAAATTAGCTCGTGTTTTACTTCTCGCTTAATTTAAGATCATTGCCATTTTATGCTAAGGAGTAGGAGAAAACTTAAATATATACTTGCTTTAGAACAGAAATGTATGTTAATCATACCGGTGATAAAATACTTCTTGTCATTACAAGTCTTTATCACTGCTTGTGATTAGGAATAGATGAATTTTATATAATTAGACATGCTGCTGAGGAAATTATCATATATATAACTATGCCTTATTTTAAAATAATTGTTAGGTTTGTAATTTGATGGGAACATAGAATATTTAAAAAAAAACCCTAATATAATTAATAAATTAAGTAAGAAAAAAATATATGTAGTCTCCTAAAGCTCGAAGAGGCTTTGTTGTGTCTGTACTTGTTGCGTAGCAATAATGCAGTTTTTATTGTCCCCTTAGAGAAAATTCTGCTCACCTTTGGTGATTTTTTTTTTTTTTCCTCCCTTTCTGAACATTCTGTGTGACTTTTGTCATGCATTTTTAGGTTTCCAGCTGGGCTGGTTTGCTTTCGTTCCAGGATTGAAGTCAACTGGTGTGTTCCCAGGATTACTGAATGGTTGAACCTACGTCAATGATATATAGGCTCTACAGAAGAATGGTTTTGCAACTTGTATGCTTAAAAGAGAGGGCATATGTCCAAAAAAATTCACTAAGTCATCTATCAAAGGTGCCAGCACAGCCAGTGGCTTTATTTCTCAGGAAAGCAGAAGCAGAGGGAGATGGAAGTGTGTGAGGGGAGATTTTTTTGATTGCTTTCTGAGAAAAATATTCTGTGAGTTACTTTTGCAAAGAATGCAATTTGCCTGAGATACAGCAGGAACAGTATGAAAAGCATTCCTGATTTAATTTGGTATAAAATGATGCAGTTCTGTCAGAAGCAGAACTCTATCAGGAGCCCCACAAGTATCACTAGAGGTGGATGTGACTTGATGTGTTTGTGAATGTTACAGGTAACTCTTGAAAGATTTACTGGAAGGAAAAACTGGAATTGAGGAGGGAGAGAGATTTTTACTTCTCAGTGAACTGTTCATGTAATATCAAAGAAGTTATCATTTTTGCTCTGGCCTGTCTTTGCTCAGGTGTACCTTCTACTAGCTTGCCAGAATGATGGACGGCATTAGACATAATCCATGTGCTTGAGACTGAAGGAATGCAGAGGCTTGGAGTTAGCACAGGTGCTGCAGAAATCTGGACCCTTCAGAAGAGCTGGGTGTATTTCATTATCGTTGTTATCAGGAGGGACTCCTGCGAGCCTTAAAAATACCAAGCTTTGGTAGTTGTATTTGTCTGCTGTACGCTATGTCATACTCTGGACTCCTGTGTTGTCTGTCCATCCATTCACACTTGTGAATGCAGAGAGTTTTTGAAAAATTCAAACAAGCTTAAAGCTTGCAAGCAAAGGTGAGGCATAGGTAAGATCAAATCCAGATGAGACTGAACACTCAGGGAGAGTTATAAAGGTATCAGTCAATAGTATACTTAGAAATTTTTGTTACCGGTAGCTTATTTTGGGAAGGGTAGGGCAGGCTTTCTTATAGAAAGCTGTAGTTTGTTTAAAGTATGTCATTATTAAGGTAAGTGCTGTAACATGAGTTACATAATTTTAATGCAAATTAATAATGGAAATGTAGCCATTGATGCTGCCTTTGATCTCTTACTGCTTTGTCTCAAAGCGGTTGCATTCAAACACTCCACACTGATACACTGGGCTTTGCAAAATTCAGGTAAAATGGAGCTTAAATTCGTGGTATCCTGTTTTGATTTGGAAATCACAGCTTGACAGATGAAATATTGCAAAAGCATATCTTTGCAAAAATTCCCTCCTCTCCAGTCTTTGGCTAATATTAGAGTGTTTTGCTGTTTAATATCTCCAAATGAGGTGAGTATCTTTAAGATGTGCCGGTTTCCAACCTGACCATTGGCAGCCCTGGGGCTGTGCCCACAGCAGGGCTATGGTAGCAAAGAAAATACTGTGTTCATTCCCCTATATAATGCTCTCCGATTCCAAAAGATCTCCATTTACTGTGGCTGTTGGAGAAGTATGGATTCTTTATTAATGATTATGACAGATATGACAGCTAGGATCAATTATGATAACAAACTTGAGATGTGAAAACACTCTTCGTAACCGGACTAAGAATATTAATTCATTCCATACATAGAATCAGACAGCCGCGAATTAAATAGTATGGTTGGTTTGTTTCTTATTGCGTGGGCCAAATTAGAAATGATGACTGAGGGAAACTGTGCTGGGCCTTAATTCTGCATAAGGTACATTTTAACTGCGTAGGGTTGTATAAACAGCACTTATTTCTTAGCATTCTTTCTTTAGCCCTGTTCCGTGCGGTTTCTCTGGCATTCAGTATTTATCAGTAATTTTCTATCTGTCGTGACTATAAAGTATCAAGAATTTGATTTTTATAAAATATTATCATTCCCTTGTCTCTATTATTCTATTTTAACTTACAGCTTCAAACTGCATTTCACTGCATTTCACACAAAGAATAATAGACCTAGTGTCAGAGACGAAAATTCTATAGAATCCAAAAAGAATTCTCTGTGGAATGGAAGAAGAGGCCAGCTGAGCGAAACCGTGACTGGGTGTCGTAAATGAGAGGCATGTCTGAGACATTAGCAATGGTCTGAGAAAACGAAGGAAGACAGACAATTTGAAGCTGGTAATGAGAAACAGCAAGCTATCTTTACTGTTATCCACTTGCTATATTCTCCATCTCATTCAAGGTTTTAGAAGTGGATGAATAAGGATGTTTAGTCTTGTTTAGTATAGACAGTGCTTCATCCGAGGCAACAGACTCTCAGAAAGCTTAGCTTTTTAAAAATTCTTTGGCTGAGTTGCTGTATGTATGGTAACTTAAAGTTTTTCAGAGGGAAGTGATGCTGTCTAAACTTCTTCCTGCATCACTTTAGGATTTAAAACATCTTGAGCCTGATCAGCCAGTGTAAGCTGATGAATTATCAGTGGAGCCAAGCAGAAGAGAACTACACCCTTAAGTTATTTAATCTTTTGCCTGACTGTAAGTGTATTTACAAGTCTGTCCTGTATGGGCAAGTGCTGACTTCATAACTGTTAAAAGAAGAAAATTTGTGTCATCCGTAGAAGACCCGAAGAGGTCATAGAGGTATCAACGCTTTCATTCTGTCCAGCTAATTTAGACTAAAATTTTATACATGTAAATAATTTATTGCGGGCTGTAATGCACTGACAAGACTTCTTTCTTTCCTGTCTCTGTGTTGAAAGCCTTGAAAATCTATAGTGCACATCTTATGATGCCTTTAACCTGTACCATAATGTTGCCAGATCTAAGATCTGATGCCAAAAGCAATACCTTCTTAAACAGGAAACTGGGAGTTGATCAGCTCTGTCAATTTTTCCACATCAAATTCTCTGGATATAGGTCCTAATTCCTTCTCTCTGTGATTCAGTTGTAGGCTCATCGCCTGCAAGTTAAAGCAGCTTTAAAAAAAAAAAATAAAAATCTCAGTTTACAAATTATTATCTTCTTTTCTATGGATCTGTCTAATAATTATCGTTGTTCATTATTATGAAAAATCTGATCAGCGAATTGAACTTGATAATTGAAATTTATATAAATGTTTTGTGGAAGACTCGTCTTTTATATTTAAGGAAGAAAAAACCATTCGGTGTTCCTGCATGTGACAGGTGAAAGGTCTAAAATCTGCTGAAATTAGATGTCGCTCTCAGTTACTGTCAATCCTCATTGCTCGCTGTCACACTGCGGAAGAACATAGTTAAGTCTTCTGAATTACAGGGTCTTACTGTATAGCCATACGCTGACATCCCTTCACGCTGGCAGTAATGGCCAATATGTGCAAACCAGTCTTGTTGCTGGAAAATACTGCTTCAGTAGTGGAAGTGATGAAGTCCTGCTCTGAATTTAATTTTGGTGCACTGTGTGCCTTCTTAAAGTAATTGCAGACTGTATACATATTTTTTGTGGTCAAAATTCATGAATGTATTTACAAAAGGTGAATTGTTTTGTCTTCCTCCGGACTAAGGAAAGAACTGTGTAATTTGAAGTTCGCAAAGACAGCAGTCAACAGCTAGCTGAATTATAGGTTAAGAACTGTTCTGTGGTGAGTCAGCTGAGGCGTTCATACATTGCGCTTCTTAGGTGAAGCGAAGATTCCGTGGCACATTCCTTCAAATAAGTGGAAATTACCAAGTTGCAGTAATTGAATGGAACCTCGAAGAATTAATCTTAGGCAAATAGTGTTAAAAATGAAATATTTATTACTGGTTCACTACTTTAGCTAACGTATTCCATTCTAGGCGGACCATTTTTTTTTTTTTCTGGTTCCATCAACATTCTTACATTTCACTGTCACTGTGTCACATCTGATGTTGTATCACCAAACTATACCTGTAGCTGATACCGTGAAGCACTTTTGCTTGCTAAGAAATCTTATTCCTTGACAAGCGTGTATCTGAATATTCCATTGCTGCTGTATTTGCGATTATATGCTATTGAGTGGCACTTCAGACATTGACTGCAGAGACCTGAATGTCTTCATCTATCCCAGTCGTACTCAGCAAAGGGATAAAGCCCATTCTTGCTGAAACGAGATCAGTTCTCACTGGAGACTGCAATGTGGCTGGAGTGAGGATGCTCCTTGATGCAGCCCACGGCCAAGCAGCTGGGAGAGAAGTGCTGCAGACAGAACAGAATTCTTCCCACGGGGCTCAGTCTCCCGGTGACAGCCGGCAACGCAAGGCGCTTCCTCAGCGGCACGTAGGGCTTCTAAACACTGGCATGCGTATTCACCAGGACTCTTCTAGAAAAGCAAGATTGGAGCACCTAGGGGTGCATGTGAAAATACTGAGCTTTGTTCCTATCAATTCAGTCTTTTTCAGGCAGACTGTGCAGAGGAGGAAGTAGAAAGGAAACTTATGCTTGGGAGCTTTTTTTGCAAAATTGTCTGCCATCGACTGCTTTTCTGAGGCCTTGTGCCTGCATCCGTTCGGCACAACTACATAACCTGAAGCTCTAAGGAAGAAGCTGATTTTTAGGGGCATGATTCAGCCTGTATTCAAAGAAAGGGGGAATTTTCACCTGACGTGGAAGACATTCAGCTGACCGTAAGTATTGCAATTTCTCCCCTGTGTCATGGAATAAGGTAATATATCTTGGGATAAGGTAATATATCTTGCAAATGCACCATGAAAACTTCTGCCTTTGCTGCTTTACAAAAGTGTGATCCTACGATTATTTGAAAGCAAGCCAATTTTAGTGGAAAACAAACAAATAATTTTAGGGAACAAGTTTTATGGAATACAAGGAAAACTCACTAGGTGAAAAAGTGCTGTAAATCTGTTCATCTTATTGAGATGTATATTTGGAGAAATGTACATCCCCCCCGTAAGCTCGGAGAGAAGCAAGAATTGTGTGAATAGGCGACATTTTCATTTGTCCTACTAATATGGTTAGGTAAAGTAGACAAACTTTTAAAGAAGCTCTTTTGTGGCTGTTGTGGCTTCAAGAGCACCGAAAATACTACTGGAAGGCTGAATCACTGAGGATTGGATTATTTTTTTTTTTAGCTAGCCATGTTCTGGAATTCCAGTGAAACACATATGGATCCTAACACTGTAGAATCTTGCCATAGATTTAACCTTTTAGGTGTATAGTAAAGAAAGACATTACCAGGAAGTAGATTACATTATAGACAAAGGTATAATCTAGGATTATTAGAATCATTGTAGGAGAGGTCTGAAGCATATGTGCCTTAACTTGAAAACAGTCAGGCTGAATAAAGCTAGTAGGAAAGACTGTTAGATATATCTATAGAGAGGAATAACCATCTCATAGGATAGAGCAAGAGGTCCACAAGGTCTTCCTTCAGTACAGAAATTTAAATATGTAAATGAAATTTTTAAAACCTAGGGAATGGAGGGAGGGAAAACTTAGAACTGTATCACCAGGGAAGTGATAACTAAATATGGGTAAGCTCACACATTTAATGCTTGCTGTACATGAATAAATGTCGTATTCCCAGGGGTTTTTTATCTTTGATTCTGTGATTGCACGATGTAACAAAATTACTGGTCACTTCCATGTACAAATCTGCTTTGATACAGCTTGTAAAACTATTAGACCTGGAGAAACTATTCAGTCACATAGTTTGTGTTTAAAGCTATTTTATTATGACCATTTTTAATGGCGGCAAGCTTCTGCCGTATGATGCCTTTTGGAAGGAATAGAAAACATTTTCAGAATCGGTGCTAGAGAAATAATTTGCTGTTTTCACTTAACAACACAAAGAAAACACTGTGGGCGGAACGTTTCGCTACCTCTATGTCTGCTCACGGATGGCTGACGGTTCGTTAAAGAAAGCCGATAGACAACTCACGCTTGTGTCTTTTATCTCTGTACTTTGATTCTTGCAGGGATAGATATAACTCCTCTGCTAACATGCTCTACAGCGACAGCTCTAAAATGTCGAGGTGTGCCCTGAGCGTAGTAGGGAACGTCTCCCGAGGGCGGAGGATGACGTTGCTGTGGATTATCTGCTGGGAGCCCTGCCAGGAAGAAGCAGCGGGAGCAGGCCTGGGCGAGGGACGGAGCAGCAGTGAGCAGGTTCTGGTCAGACGGGGCAGGGAGCCGCGCGGCTGCCCCGCAGTCCTTCGCCACCGTCTCCTTCACGTGGCCATCCCTGAGAGCTGGGCAGGTGCTTCCTGCCAAAGCTGGGGATTGTCGCCTGTTGAGCGTACCGTGGTCATTCACTTGGCCGTTGCCTTCCTACCGCTGCTCCCAACTTCACCTCCGAGCCTTGTCCTACCACTCTTCCATCCTTTCTTCCCAGGGGCTCCCTGCTGATGTGCCCCTCCGCAGAGACACATTCCGCCTCTCTCCTTTTCTGTCCGTACCGCCCCGCTCTTCAGAACTACGCTTTTGTAGCCCATGTCCATAGGATGCTGAAGCAGGCTCATCAAAAAAGTGACGTCGGAGGGGCTGCTGTTCCACCTAAACAATTACAGACAGTCCAACATGCTGCTGTAAACTAGTGAGAAATCACGCTGGATCAGATTTCTGTGCAGGCTAAAATTCAGGAGGTAACTAGGCTGAGTTATTTTAGTGGAATAAAGGGAAAAATGCATTCAAGTGAAAATTATTTGGGATGCCTGATAACAGGTTTTATAGCTGATAAAATATTTTAAGGATCTCTTGATACTTGCACAGAAAGAACACAAAATCCAGTGAGATTTCCCTGCTTAAATAATTCTGAAATAATATGCTTGTGGGTAGCAAGAAAAAATAAACTAATTTTGTGGTATGCCTAGGTAACGCTTTCAGACTAGTCCAATATATGCTAGTTAACTCCCTAGAGATATTATTGAAACATGGATTGGGCAGAAGTAATGATTAAAACTCATTTCCTTCTAGTATTTATAAGGAATAGTTTTGTCGCATCAGACAAAATGAAAAAGACAAAAAAACAAAACAAAACAAAACAAAAAAACCCCATCCGAAACAGCAGAACAAATGTCCTTACTGACTGGAATGATTTTGTTTTCTGTTTAATGCCAATACGCACTATTTGCTTGGCCATGGGATTGCCTGGTTTTCACGGGATTCAAATCTGACAAAATCATCTACTCTCCCTGCATGACTTAATTTTGGGTCTTCAGTGAGATCCCTGGGCACCTTAGCAAAACATTACCTGTGTCCACATTGCTATGCATAAAATCAGGCCCACATTGCCCCAGATTAATATATCTGAAGCACAAATGAGGATGCTCTGTCAATAAAGAGCACAAAGGAGGAGAGATATCTAGGGCAAGCTATAAATACCACACAGGATAATCCCCTTAAGAGGAAGGCCCGTTTCCATTTTCCGGTAAGCATTTTCAAGCTGTGGGTAATGATGGCCAGAAAAATTGTTGTCTGGGTGAAGACCTTTTCCTAATTCTCCTTGAAGAGAGACTCAAGGTTGGAGCTGCAATGTTTTCTAGAACATACAGAACGTGTTACTGGATTTGCTCTTAATAAAAGCCATACTATTTTGTGTGGCTTTTTTCCTTTGTAACTGTGCTAGGAAAATGTATTTTGTGATGCAGAGGCATTGGGCAACTCCGACCCCTCTCCCCACAAAAGATAAAGGACTTTATAGCGTAGTAGGTTTTGCTCCTCAGAGCAAGAGGGCTTGTGAGTAACAATTATGTATATGTATATATCTTATACACATCTTGTTATTACGTGTGTGTGTAAAGTATATATGTATCTTATACATATGTATATACTTAGCGCATGCATGTGTATTTGTAGGTGCAGTTACAGATATATATGCGCACGGGTGAGAGAGAAGTCAGAAGATGGTCTCTAAGCTCTGTGGGAGAAATATAAGGCAGTGCTGTTATTTCCAATGTGTCCCTTGGGAAGTATCGTTAAGCATTATTGCTGACTAGTAATGACCCTTTTCAATGTTTGCACACTTCTTCAAGCAAAGGCCTGACATTTTTTAGAGTTATTAAATGCTTTCCTCTGTTCTTTTTTTTCTCCCTGATGCTGTGTTGTCCCATCCAGATAGGTTTTAACTGGTACTTTCTGAATGCATTCGCACTGTCAGTTCAAAGTTTTTGTATTTGGCTGGCAATGATGCCTGAAATGAAAAGATCCAAGCACCTTGTGATTGAGCATGCTGCCAGCATAACAGATGGATGTGATTGTTGGCAACCAAGAAGCCCGATGAAACATCGGTATCAAATGGTTAGAGACAGCATGTTTAATTCAAAAATATATGGTAAATGCTCTGGGTTTATGCACATGCTGGAACATAATCTAATCAGGTTGACTGAGTTATTTTAAATTTTAAACTATAATTCTGAGTCTATAGTTTGAGTGTTACTTGCCTAACCTTGAGCTGTTCTATTTCTGTGTCTTTATGTTTAGTTTCCCCTGATAAAAATGCATCTTCGGGAATAAGGTCAAAGGACTAATACGTGTGCTGGCTTCTTACACCACATCGTGTATGATATGATACGAGTATTGTGTCATATATCCTGATCCTTTTCACACGTCTCTATTGCTGTGGAATTCGTTGCAGGGATTAATTTACTCTTGTATTTCAGTGTCACATATATTGCTCTGTTTCAAGTTGTATTATTTTATTGTGGCTAATTTAATTATGCTGAGATAGGGTGACATTTTGGAGATATAATTGACCTACTGTTCTTTTGCCCTCCTTTTCTGCCCCACATGGAGAGAAAATATTTACGTGTAGGAAACAGTGACCTTTAGCTATTTAGAAGATCCCACTGGATGCTTATCTGTATCTCTTGGTTCATAATTACCTTTGAAAACGAGGCACTAAATAACTCATGTTAAACCTCGCTGATTTTTGTTAGGGTTTTGTGATCCTAAATCAGGTAAGTGCTTTAAAATATTTACCCTCAGAAATGAGCAGTGTACTTCCTTTTTTGAAAATGGTTGTTTGGCTATCTTGTTGAATACAAAATACATGCCAAAAGAATTGGGATCCTCTGGTTCATTGTACCTGCCCAGCATAATCCCACAAAACCAAGTTCCTGCCCTTTTTTATTAACATGTTATGCTCTTTCTGTTAATTTAGTTCTAAGAGAACTTGCTGTATCAGTAGGTGGGGGGTGCAATGGTATGTGGAAACGTGTGGTGTGTAATTTGTTTTCACATAGCGTTCACATCCAGATAAATGAGAGAAGGAATGTTTTCTTCAAGAAACAGAAGCAAGGTGTTCTGGAAAAAAAACCCTTATAGCTGATAAACCCACTGTGATGTGTTTAAATTAACACATTAAATCCAATCCCATTAATCATTTTTAAGCTAAAACCAAATAGTTCTACTTCATATTTAAAATTAATGTCTGAGAATCATTTTTTTAATCCTGAGAGAGTTTCATTTCAGACTGTATTATCCTCTGAAATCTGATGTACTATTAATAGAGACGGGCAAGCCAGTAGGTAGCAAGTAGAAGCATCATTCAAAGCAGACACTTGCGCATTCTTGTCGTAAATGCACTGAAATGACAACAGAGAATGTGCATGAGGAATTTAATGGGATTTCCTAGTGAATTCTTAGTGACCTTGGTCTTAAGGTTCAAGAAGGCTCCTGAGTTTGCATTTATTCTTGTTCTCAAGCATACTTAAGGATGCCTGGAGATGAAAAAAAATCACAAATCCTTAAGACTACATGAATATAAAGTAAAAAAAAAAAAAAAAAGAGAGAGAGAGAGAGAGGATCATTTATCATGTAGTGTCAGTGTTTCTGATTTTAAAACACCATCACGTCAAAATCCTTTTTTTTCCCCATCATATTAATAAGAAAAGACATATATTACTCCACAAAAGAGTTTTACTTTAATTCAAGTTTCATATTATGCTTTGTTTGTTCTGAAGCTGTGTTAGATATCTTCACACCAGATACGATAATTAAATTATGTTCTGGATGATAATGTATACTCAGCATTTTTAAAAAATCGGAATGTATGGTTTTATAGCCCTCCGAAGTGGCAGATTCTAAGATGGCATAGTAGCAAAACTTCACCAATGTCCGTGTAGCCATGGAGATTTGTAGGATTCTTGCCTACTCTATAAAAGTAAGTCCAAATCTAGGATATTTGTTATATTAGGCTTGAACCATAATGAAACCACGTAATTATTAATCATGTTTTGGTTACTACAGGCCCAGCCTGTCCCTCTTCTTCAAATACACAGCAAATTAGAACATGGTCTGGGGACAGAGGGGTCACCCTCAAACTGAGGAATTAATGACAGTACATAGCGGTGTACCCACCTACACCCTAAGGACGCTGGAAGAGAGGGAGGGGAATCGCTAGGAAGAAAATTCAGCCTGTGCATTTCCAGGGCACACTACAGTTAATAAGCGTAGGCACGCTCAGAGCTGGGGGTAGGTATGGGGTAGTTCTAAAAGTCAGGAAAACCGGTGACTGCGGACTCCAGGAGCAGTATGCCTGCTGGCGTAATTGTAGGTATCTTTCGGGAATTCAGCGAAAGGCTTTCAGACTCGTTCCGCAGCAAATGCCTTCTGAGTGAGTTTTTGCAGCAAAACACCTCGACTGCATTTCAGCTGTAACTCTTTTCAGTGCTGGCCAGCATACACGCTATTTTCCGGGGTACTGTGACAGTGTATACGCCCTCTCTTACTGAAATAATTTCATTTGATTTGAAGAAAAGCAGCAGAACAAGGCAGGTTGAAATGGTATTCCTGTTTGGAAGTGGCAGAGCAATATGGCAGTGTTTTGCAGGATTCTGTATCTCAAATGGAATTAAAAGAGAGTTCGATTTCCCCCACTCCCTGTAATAAAACACAACTCTCTTCAGTTAGAAAATAATTTGGATAAGTCTATGATTTCTATAGATACAGCTTTCTATAGATTTCTATGGTTCTATGATTTTTGAAGCTGCTTGGATGAGCTACACCGCTGCTTTTAGGTGGAGGTCAAAAAGGGCTAATTCTAGGGGAAGGGTTGAGGCTGCCTCAGCAGAAGTTAAAATGCTCGGATGCATCTTTTGATTCCAAGCAAGGTGGTCACAGATGAAGTGAAGTGAAGAAGTGCTGGTGTAAAGCAGCGCGGGGCAGTGCGTGGGATATGGATATAATTCAGAGTGAGCCGTAGATTCAAAAGGTGCTGCTGGGCGGCGCTGACAGGTACCTGCCCGCACTTCAGTCTGTGAGTTCAGCGGCTGGGTAGAATACAGAATCATAGAATCATTGAGGTTGGAAAAGCCCTCTGAGATCATCGAGTCCAACCGCCAACCCAACACCACCGTGCCTACTAAACCATGTCCCCGAGCACCACATCCACACGGTTTTTGATCCCCTCCAGGGATGGGGACTCCACCACCTCCCTGGGCAGCCTGTGCCAATGCCTCACCACTCTCTCAGGAAAGCAATTTTTCCTCATATCCAATCTAAACCTCCCCTGAAAGGGAAAGGAAAGGGAAGAAGAGATTTGGGCTAATGGAGGGTGAGGTACCGTTCCAAAAGTGCTGGTAAAGGCCAATTTTTGTTGCTAGAAACAGTGTCGAGTAGATTTAAGATTTGAACATTGGACTGCAGATACAAGCGAGCTAGAATGAGGTGTGAATTCAGAAAGGGGCATTACACTAATCTAAGACCTGAGGCTGGCATGCATCACTTGACGACATCCATTTAGGTTTGGGGTGAGAAAATATCACTAAACTAAGGACAAGAGATGAGAGCTGGGGTTGGTGTGAAGGTTCACGTAGCAGGGTCATTGAGTTGGAGAAACGTTTATATTCAAATGGCTTGCCTATGCTTGATGTTGGTGATGGAAGGTCACGGGGGGCTTGTATGGAGCAAAGGACGGCATGTTCAGAGTGGGCTGCTCACCTAGCTTGAGCGTGGAAGCCGGTAATAGTACTAGCTAGATTTCTGATGAGGCATGTTACAGGTGTAGGACACAGAGAGGGCCGCAAGGTATTTCTCCTCTTCTTGCAGTCATTCATAAAGGCGATGAGTAAGTGTCTTGCACAGGGTTGTATGTTCTCTGCTAAATGAAGATATGGCTGCTAAGACATACACACCTCTATCCATGCAAAACAGCTGTTTGCAGAGTTACAGAAATGAAACCCGTTCTACTGTGTTTCCCTACATGTGATATTAAGTTCAGCCCTTATTTTAATCAGTAGGTTTGCAAAAAGGAAAAAAACATACAAGGCTGTCTGCTTGGCATGCAGCATATATGCCATGGGTCCTGTTACAAAAGGAGACTGTGGAATTAAAGAAAATTTAAAGAAATGAGGGGAGGAGAGAGAAAGCCGAGATAACTGGTGTCATGGTTTAACCCCAGCTGGCAACTAAGCCCCACGCAGCCGCTCGCTCACTGCCTGCTGGTGGGATGGGGGAGAGAACTGGAAGAGTAAGAAAGAAAACTCATGGGTTGAGGTAAGAACAGTTTAATAATTGAAATAAAAGAGTATAATAGTAGTAATAATAATAATCAATTGTGATGAAAATAACAAAAAGTGAGAGAAATAAAACCCAAGAAAGACAAGTGATGCAAATGAAAAATAATTGCTCAGCAGGCGCCGGCCGATGGCCATCCCGACCCCGAGCAGCAACGGCTGCCCCCCGGCCAGCCCCCCCAGTCTCCATAGGGAGCACGACGCCGTAGGGTATGGAATGTCCCTGGGGCCAGCTGGGGTCAGCTGTCCTGGCCGTGCCTCCTCCCAGCTCCTGGTGCCCCGGGCAGAGCAGGGGATGCTGGAAAGGCCTTGACTTAGTGTTGGCACTGCTCAGCAACAACTTGAACCTTCGATGCGTTATCAGTGGTATTCTCATCCTAAATCCAAACCACAGCGCTGTGCCCGCTGCTGGGAAGAAAATGAACTCTCTCCCAGCTGAAACCAGGACAACTGCGTGTACTCCTTTCAATTTGAAGCAGTTTGCTTTTTAAGGCTCCAGTTTTGTAAATCACGTTGCCATCTGCTTAACCCTAATCACAGTAATAGGCCCTTTGATTTCAGTGTATTTACATGAGTGAAGTTAAGGATGTGCAAGAAATTGCAAAAGTAAATAAAGG
>VZTL01065196.1:0-28585 GCA_013400535.1 Scopus umbretta | reverse complement strand
GGGGGGGGGGGAATCCAGCTTTCAATAATTCACAATATATGCAAAGTAGCACACAACATTTATAGCACTCAAGTTAATATTTTAAATAGAAACCTTATTTTAGATAGAAATTAAGTTTTTACTGATTCATTACTTACTGTAATTTTGTATAACTTCCAAGATTTCTATTCAGACATGCTTGTCTACTAGATCATATGTTTAAGAGATAGAATGTAGCAGGAATTTGAACATTTTTAATTAGCTTGTGACACTGAATGGGATGTACTCTCGAAATAGACACTTCTGAGTTACCTTATTTTAACATACAGCTCACAGGGCAATGTTAATAGATGACCATCTTTCAAATGTTATTTTGGGGGTTGTATATGTGTATGTGGGGGGGACCAAATGGAAAAACAGATGCATTTCCAGTCAATGTATGTATCTGTACGTATATCACCTGCCAAGTTGTATGTTTATTTCTCTGTGAATGTCATATATTGAGCTGCAAAATCTGTCAGCTTAAAAATTATTTAGGGAAAAAACCCCAAACCCAACCCACAAAGCTGTATCTGGTTGTAGCGTACGTTTTAAACAACTGAAATACAGTTCAGTTTCCACTTCACGGTAACTGTTTTCTTGTTGCAGAAGAAATATAAAATACATGTCTTCTTTTCTCCTCCCTAGCACTTAAAGGTCTAATTGTAAAAGTGCTGCGATACTGTGACATTTGGAAATCTTGGCAGATTCCGATTTGGAAAGGGTTTTTATTTTAATATGCCGATAATCTTCCCTATTGTAGCTAGAAAATTACAGTACACCTGTCTACACAGAGGTATTTTGCAAGGGAAGCCCATGGTTTTGCTGTGTCACTTTGGTTTTGGTTTCTTTTGGTGTTTTCTTTAAGGATGACAAGTCTTGATGGATGAATACATGCAAAAATATCTTATTCATCTGTTTGCAGATTCTAGGGAGTAGTGAAACTCATCTTGGTAAAAGTTAGGTATTGATTTCCAGACTGAATTTAGATGGTCTGAATCAGAGCTGTAGATAGGTACATGGATATAATACGTTAACTTTCAGAAGCCTGTGCTTAGGATAATTTCATTAATGCATCAACTATCAATTTTTGTGGTATAGTAGTGTGGTGATGATATATTGCAGGTACAGAACTGATACTGTATTTATGATTTATGTGATTTGTCAAATTACTATTAGCATAAAAGTTCCTCTGTAGCTCTGACTCTTCATGCAGGTGGTTGACTTCCAATCCAACACTAAAAGCAATGATCTGTGGGAAATTCTTTTTAACTTACATTGTCACGAATAGTACTATTTTCTGTGTCATTGTAGTTTCCAAATAAATTTTAATGTTGGATTTTGGAAAACTTTAATGTTTCATTTTGGTGAGATGTTTAGCATAATTATTTGCTTTTTTTTTTTTTTTTTTAAAGCTTGAGAAGTTAGATTTTATTACCAGTTTTATCACTGCATTTTTAGTGTAATTTGGGCTTAGCCAAAATAGGGTTTTATAGGCAGTTATATCAGACAGTCTTCAAAGATGTTTAAAGTGTATAGTGCTTTTTGATATATGTAAGCCCTATTGAACGTACTATTAAATGGAAAAGAATAGAAATGTTATATAAAATATACAAAAATGAGGTGCTGGTAGCATTTTAGGTTAGGAGTCATGTAAGTTGAATGACACAAATAGCTATTTTCCTGTTCTGTTGACAGGAATTTAGGATCGTGCGTAAACTCTTAATTTGCTGCTTTTCTTTACCAAAAGAAAACATACAGCTATACTTCTAAATTATTCAGGATAACTTACTTAAATCCTTCCAAGGGAGAAAAAAAAGAGTGGAATGAGAGAGGTCTTTCTTAAATATAGGTCTAAAGATACTTATTACATTGGTTAGCCTTATCACATAATTGTTAATACGAAACTTTCTGGGTTTGTTGGTTAACTGAATAGAGCCATAGTTAGTTTGAGTTAGTGTGGTGACAGCTGGAATTTTCCAGTGACTTTTTCCTACCTATAGGAGTAACAGTCTTGCTCATAAGTTTCCCATTCTATAGCATGATTAGGGTTTTTTAAAGGAGAAAAGGATACAATTTAAATATGAGCAAGTGTTTTTTAAACTCTAAAGTATATCTTGATTGAAATGTGTGGCTACATAATAGAAACTAAAAGAGGAATATATTGATCTATTTAAAGTTATACGTTGCCAAGCCAAGTGATTGAAAGAAACTTCTGGCTTTGCTTCTAAACTGAGCCAGTTGTATCAGTCTGCCTATTTTATCAGGGGAGAAGGGAGTGGGGAGGGGGGCTAAGTATGTTTCTTCTAGTATTGAAACTCCTATTTTATCTAAATAATATGATCCCTGAAGGAACACAAACTGTGAACGTTCACTGTGATCTGTATTCTCCCTTACCTGGCTTTAGAGACAAATTTCCTGCATGAGAAGAGTGAAAGTTATCATTCTGCCAGAAATTTTCAAAAGCTTTAAGTGTGATGTTTATTTTGGGGGGTGGAGAGAGGAAGGGGTGAAATTCTGATTTCATCTGAGCAGTGAAATAGTTTAGAGCAATGATCATTGAACAAATTCTTTACCTCAAAATACCTTCTGCCTAATGAGGAGAAGTATAAACATGGCAAGGCATCACCACTTGTTCACACTTGCCTTTGGTGAAGCTGATGAATTTACTGCTTGGCATTAAGATTTTATTGGATTTGCATCATACATTGATCTGTTTTCATCTTCTAGAATGTTCTTTTTTTGCAGAATACTGAAAAGGCTTATTTTGTGAAGACCATGTTTGCTTCTATAAAATACATACTATGGGATCAAACTTTCAGCTTAGCATTAAATCATTTAAAACTTACTTGTGTAGCAATGCCAATGATTTTCAGGGTTGGAACTATCCAAGTAAAAGAGAAAATAAATTTTATCCGAAGTTATACCGATACATATTTTGGCTTGTGCATTTTCTGCTCCTTTAACATGCATAAAGTAGATTGAATTGGTTGATTTGGATGTGTTTGCCTCAGTTATCACCAGGGAAAGGGCATGAAGAGGGAGGAGACCATGGCAAGCTTTTTTGCTGACTTGTCATTGGCAGAGCATTTTCAGACTCCCTGCCCAAGGCAGCCAAGGGAACAGGACCAAATTGAGTGTTAGCATACCCTGCAGTCAACGGACATCTGGAAACTTCCCAGCCTAAGGCAGTAAGACGGCCAAACTCCCTACATTCATACTCCATGGAAGAGTCGTTCAAGTGGCATTTTGTTTTCAACATGCAAGACTTAACTTTTCTGCCCATTTTTCACGTGGAACGAGAAATTGCCGGTGAATTGTCTTCTCCTCTGCCCCAATCTTCCACTGTTACAATTCCTGACCCTTGCTTTATGACACTCAAGTGGGATAGGAGGAGAATTAATAGTATTCGCAGATAATAGTTAATTCTTCCCAGTGAAGATCTGGGTAATGGGAGTTGCTGTCTTTTAAAGTTGGTGTTGCTTTGTGATTTCTCAATTCTTATTGAATGGCCAGTCCTAAACATGATACAGAAAGATTTTCAAAGTCTGTGTCTTCGAATGACTTTTTTATTGTAATGTCCACCATTAAGGAGTAACATTATTGTACATACAGCTCTAGACAGTAGCCTTTTTCTAGATATTTCATTATTATGTTGAACAGAGCAGGCATACACAATAAAAGGCTGATAAGGAGTTAGAGCTGGTCTGAGATACCTTTGCCATGATCTACACTGTGCCTGAATCTTTAGTGGACACCAGGAACTGGATTTAAAGCAAACAAACAAACAAGTAAACAGTGCTCTCTTCTGCCAGGAAGGAACAGGGGTCTTTTTAGTGCAACTTCTAGGGTTTGGGTTTTTCGTCTTTGTAACAATGATAAAGTATTGTGCTACTATAAACGCGCTGGCTGTAAAATATATTACAACCCCCCTGCTTTGTATCTAGGAAAGGGGGTACGCCCATACAGAGGCTGGATACCCATAAAGAATGCTAGGAAATTGTGGATACCAGAAGAAAACCATTCTGAAACGATTTAATGTCGAAGGTACACAACATGTAGAACAGTACTGAGTAGCTGGAGATCTATAAAAATTCTGCATAGCACAGTTACTTTATAGATCTGGAATATCTCTAAAATTGCTGATTCTGGAAATGTTCTATAAGGTGAGACATACTGTAAAAAACATCTCTTTTTGTAAAAACATCTTTTTTTACAAAGACTCTGTTTTATAGTCTTGAAGTGTAGCCTAAGATCTGCTTTTCTGACAGAATGTGTGATCCAGAAAGGGAAAAAAAAAAGAAAAATGAGGGAAGGAGTTTTCACTTCTGGGTTTCGTATGAAAATTCACTGCCTCGCAAATCTCTTCCTTATGTTCATGTTTTCTAGTGGTAAAAGGAGAAATGAGTAATACTCCATATGGTAAACTGCAGTTAATTTTTCTTCTTGGATATGATTTTACTAGTCCTTTAAAATTCTTTCTAAAGCCAGATTCAACGTAAGAAAAATGAGTTCCTAAACAAGCTGATAGAAGATAGTGTTCCCAACCCAATACAGAGGGTGGTACTGGATTTTCTTTGTCATTTAAAAATTCAATTGAAATGACTTTGACATTGAGTGTGATGTCTACCATCCAAGTGTCCCTTTGTCCCTGAACTATTGCTCTGACACAAATGAAACAAACTGGTTTGTCATTTCCATAAGGTGTTTCTTCATGAAATGAGTCTTCACCAGGATTTTTTACCATACAATTACCTTCCTAGAAACATGTAGTACAGATGAACTGCTCCGACGTTAAAAACATCACCTTTGCCAGCTTGAGGCTGAGGGTGTAGTTACACCGATGCAATAGTCAGCTGTTGTCAAAAAAGGCCGGTCCCATCTCCCCTTGCTGCACCCTGCAGGTGAGCACCCTGTGAGCCTGCAGGGAGGCTAGTGCCATGAGAAACGATGTATTTTCAGTTGCGTGAGCTGGATCGCTGCGTGACTGCTTGAGCACTGCTGCCAGCACAAGAGCAAAGCCTGGGCTGGGCTGCTCATTCTAGAACAGCTAGCCATTTTCTCAAAGCAGTTGTAAGAGTGTAGCCCCGAGACCTGGCTTTAAGCAGAAGACAAGGACCTGCTCACAGAGCATACCTGCACAGATGACAGCTGTCTCCGTTGTCCAGGTGGGCCGGGTATATGCCCTTCCAGTGCAACAGCCATGTATGTACCTGCCTTACTGTGGCACTGAAGCTCAAGCCTGTGCTGCTTCTATTCCAGTTGCAGGCTGTGGGCTGTATTTTGTACGCAACATCAAAATATTTCAGTATTATTGCTGCCCCTGCGTTATATTAAGTTTCAGTGGTCTGTAGCAGGTGTGTATGTGCTTCACATCAGAAAATTCTAGCTGTTGGGATTAAAACTCAAGAAGTTGTCACCGACGCTGTTAGCATTTTATTACCCAGTATGTGAGAGAGCAGCCTGCCACAGTTGGCCAAAGATGGCTGGTGTGGAGACTTTGAATGGCACGCCACAATTTCAGCAGCCTGGAGTCTCACAACAGCTTGAAAAAACCACCTGTGAAAGAAACCAACTCCCAGCTTCTGGCTTTCACTGAGGTATGAATTCAATGCAAGAAAATGCTGGCAAGGTCATCAGAGGCATCATGTCTGTTCAAGAGGAGGTATTGTCCTGCAGTTTTTTCTACTGCTGCAGTTAACCTATCATTGTAATTGGAAGAGACAGCCTGGTGTGCTGTTTTCGGAAGGGGTATGTGTTGCTGGGTCAGCAATAGTTTTTAATAAAAATTGTTATTTCAGTTGTATTGTGGGATAAAGATACAGTTGTGTGAGGGTCAGGATGTAAAACTAAGAGACTGAATTATAATATTTTTTTCTGTATATATTTCCCGCATAGCTGTCAAATCTGCTGACAGTTCATTTTGTAAATAAAATATAGTTGTTCCTTTGCATTAATGAAAGAAATGGATAATGCAGAACAATCTGTGTAGGTGTTGAAACTGAAGATGTGAAAATACAAGGGGAGGCAGCCAAGAAATACTTTTGTCAAATGGAAATTTCCAAACTTCTAGAGCCAATGGTTTGAGTATACGAGACCAACAGGCATCAAAGTGATTGACAATCTGCGTATAAGCACTGGGTGGTAGATGTAAACTCATGATCAGATGGGGTGCTAAAATTTCATCTGGTAAATTGAATAACAGTATAGCTTGCTACCTAAATGACCTTGTTCTTATGGTATTTATTTTGGCAAACTCATGTTTTAAAATACCTGACTGTATGCCTTAAAACACATTCTAAAAAGTAAGTCTTTTGTTCAGTGTAGTGCAGCCATTTCCTAGAAGAAAATACCTTAAATAGTTCATTTGTGTTTACCCATCATACAATTTTTTTTAATTTATTTACAAAGGCCGAATTGCTTTAATCTACAGAGAAAGCATATTGTAGTTAACTCTTCATCTCTTCCAATTCCTTGCCTAACAATGAGTAACAGTGTTGCTGAAGTTGTCCTAAACTGTTGCTGCTCCTTCAACAGTCTGGCTAAATTGTGGTGTTCATTTGTTTTATTAAAAACTTAGCATTGAGATGGGAAAAAGTAGCTAAAACACTACGTAAAGAAAATAGTACTTATCTTGTGTTCAGGTTGACTTGCTTTTTTTGCTATTTGTAGGCAGGCTGGTTCTAAAATCAATGGATTTGATCATAATTTTTACTGTGAATAATCTTTATGTGGAATTATCCACATAATAACTGTTAAAAGCCATTAAAAAACGGCTTTTTCTTTCTCAGTATTCTTTTTTTAACTAAGTTGGCGTTCTTGAGATCATTTGGGGAAAGATGTTTGAATGATGTAAAAGATTCTTCATAGCTAGGAATCTTAAGTATCGGACAATTACATTTGATAACACTACCATAATTGTTACTCACAACTTCTCTGTGCATTCGGAACAGCAGGATAGTCCAGTATCTGGGGCTTCTGACAGTTGTGATGGTGCATATAGTAACAGATCAAGAGAAAGCAAACCACAGCTGTATTTGAGAGAGGGTTCATTTTCTTTCAGTGTTTTTTGATATGAATCTGACTAATCAGCTGTTACCCAACCGTGGATGTTTTCCTTTAGACCAATGCCTCTGAACGCTCCCACTCTTCCATTTTGTGCCTGGTAACAGAGGGAGGGCGCTGGTCTCCAGTTCCCAGCCGTAATTTGGCTCTGCCCATTTCAGTGGCATGTTTCTCAGTCCTTTTCTTCTTGCATAAAACTTTGGGCTTCCATTGCTTTTTGATCACATGCATCAAAGTAAGGAATTAATGCTGTAGACTAATAGCATTAAATGGCATGAAAGACAGATTCAACACTGTAAAGGGCTGTTTGTGTTAATTGCTGACAGGTATTCTAACACAACCAATTAGGCATAGACAGTCACTTAACTCCAACAATCAGAGTTAAACTCGCCATAGGAGCGTAAGAGCCATCGCTGTAGATCAAACGGTGGGTCCATCTGGCCTGGCATTTCCTCCCTGGAAAGGATTTGTGCCGATGTTTAAGACGAAGGTGTGAGAGGAATTAACAGAATGTCAAAGTGTGGTACTCCTTAGTATTTTTTTGTGGATAATATTATAATGGTGTTTTTTCTGAAAAGCAGTATTTGCTGAAGTGTTGAGGCCTGCCTAATTTTTAGAGATACTTGAAGCTAACAAGATGAGTAATAGGGAATGATGAATTTAAAACCCGAGAAAAGAGAGGGAATGTGGCCTCTTGGCAGTTAGATCAGTTCTCAAGGTTTCCCACAAGCCTGACTGGCTTCTGTCTCCACCAGGATGTTTAATTTGAAATATGAGCAAAAGAACATTCAGTGCAAACATGAACATTAAGAATGGACGTTTCAAGAAAACAATGTATTTTTTTTTAAATGATATAAGCATTCAGAGAAAATCCTGAGATAATTTCTTATCTACTTGTGTTTTGAAACAAATCTCAAACCAATTTTATTTGTTGCTGATGTCTCGGTCTTTTGGAACCTTCTAAGACAACTTGCTGTTATTCTTCTAAGGCAACAATATTATTATTTTTCTGAAATTATCAGCTCCTGAAGCTGAACCTGAATGGGCTGAAAGAAACAAGAGAGCTGAGCAAGGCTGAGCTGCTCGGACCTTGGAGATGACAGCTGACACGTTCAGCGTTCCAGTTCAGTGCCACATTTTATACCCTGTGTGTCTCTCTACTTGAACTTTACGTCATAAGCAATGAATATTTTTAATAGAGTTTGTACTCTTTTGTCTGAGATGAATGCAGGCCCACACATGTTGTAAGCTTCAATTAATTATCCTCTGGGGTCTGGTGCACATATTTGCATATGCTCTATCAGTGGACCACCAAGATTATTCAATTAAATCCTTACAATGGCTTTAAGAAGGCCAGTGATTAAAGCGTTAGTGATCACTGTTCATTTATAAAATAATTATTTTTATAAATGTCAGTGTCTACCCTTATTTCTTGCAAAATAGGATCTATTGTGAGGGAAAGCCTGAAATACGGGATGTGTCTGAATTGGTACCACAATTAAAACTGATACATAAGTGGATGCACCAACATTTCAGCTGTTTTCTTCTGTCAAATTGTTAAAAGAAATATTTCTAAGCATTGCCCAGGTGATAATGTATTTACTTTGCAGAAGCTTGCCAGACCATTTTCCTCTCTCAGCAGACTGAGGAAGTGTCTAGTTATGACCTAGTATATTCTGATATAAGTGCTTGATAAGTATAGCTTTCTTTTAAAAGTTCTACTGGGTTATTAATAGAAGTGTTTCTATCTAATAAAAATGGCTGTTTACTAGAGATGTGATTGTGGAAGTATGCCAACTCCTAAGGCATTGGGAGAGTGATCCAGAAATCATGGAAGTCATGTAGCTGACAGTGTTATATTGTTAGACTTCTGTGTAACCTTGGCTAAGATAAAAAAGGGATTTGCTTCATAGACAGCTAATACTGTGCTTCACAAAATCTTAAAAAGCAAACCAGAGTAATCATAAATAATAGCAGATGGGATAAGGAAAAGATATCCCTAGAAATCTGGCCAAAGGTAGGACAATTCTAAGAGAAATAAGATATTTAACTACTTCTGTTAATGCATATCAAATTTTGATCCTGATGTGCTTAGCTAGATTTGCTAATCACACAGTGTGATTTCACCAAATGTCTCTTGAAAGTCTGCTGTTGAATTTGAGGTAGTAATTTACTGAAATGATACAATTATATATGTGTGTATATATATATATATAAATAAAATTTGCAACTCAGTAAAATTAAGTAGATTTGCTGCCTTGCAGTTCTACAGCAGGAGTTTAATTGAACAATGGACTTGTGCTGTAACTCCTGCAATTATTCTTTAAAGGCTGTCACTGCTGTTAAGTAGTTTAAGGCTAAACTAAGCAAGATTCTGAGTTACATGATACAAGAGTAAAAAAAAAATACTAAGCAAGTCATCTCTTTTAACAAACCAGCAAGCAGTCTGGAGTAAAGATCATTGACAGCTGAGATCTAAGGAGACCAGCAAGGGAAGGAAAGTGGAACGTGAGTTTTGAGAGAATGAGGATCCACAAAATTGGGGTTATTTCAGTAATAGGTAATTGTATGCCATTATTGAAGAGTGGAAAGTAGAGGGAGGAAGAAGACGTGACAGTGAAAGCGTTGAAATTATTGCAAAAAAGAGTGGAAAGTTGGGGAAGAAAACACACGCAATTAATCATTTCTTGGTCCTCTGGTTTGTTAACTGGGAAAGAGGGAGAGGCAGAGACAAGGCTTTTAAGTGCTAAATTTTGAAAATGGAAGAGTAATGCAGTAGATGATGAACATATATTCATAGTGTGCTCTGTTGTCCACACCTTAAGAAAAAAAAAACCTAACCAAAACAAAAAACAACACCCAAACCTCACACAATATGGCATAAACTGGGATGAAAATAAATTTGATACATAAGGTATGTGGGATAAAACATCATTAGTAAGAGAACTATAAATAGGGGGCAATTACAGCAATTTACTAAGTACCTAGATTTTGCGGAGGGTGATTGCTGGCTGTTATGAAATGCTTGTTCTATATCAAAGAATGCTCCAAACTGGTTGAAAAAACTGAAGTGAGTAAGCGCTTGTAGGAGTTATTGTTCTTGTTAGCAAATACACAACTGTTGCCGAATGAAATCCAAAGTTTTCTTTTTTTTCTCTGTGTCCTCTGATTACCAAATCCATTGAGATCCCTTTCGAACTTAAAGTGGAGAAGGGGCTAGATTGAGTGACAGGACAGTCAAGGTTGTCAGTGCTTGAGAGGTGCAGAGAAGCGACAATGATGCAGGCTCTTCAAGTGGATAGAAATTAAAACATTGCAGCACAGCTTTGATTTTTTTCAGGGTATGCTAATTGGAGACATCTCGAGCTGTTGAAACCACGTGAGCTTGCAGAGAAGTCCGACCCAAGTCAGACTTCACTTGGAAATAGTTTTGACAGCAAGATTGGGTTTTTTGCCTATGCCATATATAAATGTATTTTTAAAAATACATACATATGTAGGTATTAAGCTGCTTAATTTGTCTACATTCACTTTTCTTATAGTTATCTTCAGCAACTAGTAATTCTTTTTCAAAATATGAATACTGAAAAACATATAAAAATTGGTAAAAGGAACTGTTATTAGAGTAGGTTTCTTGCAAAATGTCTGTAGATTTCATGAGTGAAATGGAAGCATAAGTCAAAATTGCCTTTTTGAGTTTGTACTTCTGTTTCTAACACTTGCTCAAGAGCGCATTTCACTTATACTTCTAACACTGTAATAAATCTCGAAGGCCAAGGCTTGCGGAACTGAGCTGAGTGATATGTGTTGGAGATAATTTTCTGTCTAGTGAGTTTTGAAAACATTTAAAGTTGGTATACAGCTATCAAAGCATTTGCTAAAAGTTTTTAGTGAAATTGATGCGGAGGGCGACTAAGACAGCTGGATTCTCTCTAATTTACTTGGTGTGATGAATTGTTCCAGGTAGTGTGATACAGTCGTGCCCATGCAGTTACAAAGCCTGAGTGCATTTGTCCCTTGTAAATTCAAGTCAGTTTTGTTTCTGGTTCTGAAACATCTTTAACATCATATGTGTAAGAAAATATCAATTTGTGGTTCCTAATGAACTCCTCGTAATGAAATGCAGCAATTCATTGGTCTGCTAATCTGAGTGGTCTAGCTTCCGCAGCAAAGAAAGCTTGTTCTTTGTATCAGAACAGCTGTTGACTGTGGCTTTTTGTCACCCTCTCCACAAACTAGTTAGCTTTTACTTCTTCCATCCTCTCTACCTCTTCAGGAGAGGCTGCAGCATCCCTTCTGCATGGGGGAAGCGAGCTTTTGGGCAGCATTAGCTGATCCGACATCTGCTGTCAGTCCAACAGGAAGAGGCAGTAGCAGCCAGATTGGAGCATCTAGTGTCCGCAAGTCCACTGGTCCACAAACCACCTGCTGAACCATGCTACTCCTAATACCATTTTTCTTTAGAAAACAAATTGTGGGTTTTCACTGCAGAATTGTTATGTTACTCCAGTTCTTGGAAGCTTTCCAGGTAGTTAACTGTTAAGGGATGCCTGGTTTTCAGCTATCAAATCTGAGGCTTACAGATAGTTCTGCCTTCTAAACACCCACCTCTCTATTTTCAAAAACTTTTCTCAAATGGCAAATGATATATTAGTCATTTTTACTACAGACTAATTTTCCTTACCTGCAGTGCTTAAAACGTATATAGTGAAATATTACATAAATTGATGACACATGGCAAGTACATCTCACAAATTACCACAGTTCCGTTTAAAGGTATATGGCTTTTGTGGCCTTTACCAAGTCTGAGTATCTTACAAATTTCCAAATATGTTATCTACAAAGTGAAAGACAACCTCCCACAAAGTTTTGGGAAAACTGAAAACAATAACCCTTTCTTTTTCTGAAAATGCAGTGCTTGTTTAGAAAGAACAGCTACTTATTAAAAGCTGCTCAATCTGTAATACAGTATATGCTATTTTAGAAAGTATTTCATCCTCGCATTTTGAAAGAGTTTTTAATATTTGCAATTAATTACATAAACGTACAGCTTTACATTGGAAGTATGTCATGAGAGCATGTTAATCATATCTGCTCAAGTGAGAGAAGGCTTTGGCTTTACATAAATATTTTCACTGGAATATAAGTCTGGTTTTAGAATGGTCCCATTGAAAGAAAGGTTTACAGTTTCAGGGCAGAAGTGCTTAATCTTTTGGAAAACAAATATCAATAATAAATGAAAAGTTGGAGTACGGTCAGTTGTATAGAAATGTTCAGGCGCTTTTTCATTACAGCAGCAGCAAGGATACCAAAGCTCCCATAACTGTAACAACTAAGCAGGGCTTAAAAGGAAAGTCTACAGAATTGACATGTTGCCTGAAAAAATAAATTCACAGTAGACCAAAAAAATGGTGGCCACAGCAAGTATAGTTTAGCTGTTGCATTGTCTGCCAAGAATATTAGTAGAATTTTGTATGCGCCTTCCCAAGTGTGTGCGCACACGAAGGATTATAAACACTTTGCTCTTAGCAGCTATATGTGATGTTATACAGGTCTGTCAGCGCTTTGCTTTGAAACGTTCTGTCTCTTTACACCCTCTTTTGTTCAGACTCCCTGATGTTCAGTTACCATACTCATATGTTTTCCAGTGGAGCCATGCAGCCTGGTTTCCAAAGTTGTTGTTTAAAAAGCTTAATTGAAAAAAGACTCATAATTCCAGGGTATGATAGCACTGACAAAAAAGTGCTTGCATTTGCTATTTACTGTACAATGTGGCATTACAGATTTAGTAAAATAGAAGAGTTGGTACAGCCACAGACCACATCCTTGCTAACAGTTGTGTAGGGACTGCATTTACTTATTTTTTTTCCAAATTCAGACAACGTTTTGTTAGATAACTGTAAGTCACTGCATTTATTTCAATTAGAAATGAGACGTTCTTAGACTAGAAAGCAAGCACACAAGGTAAAAATTGCTGATGTGATTCTTGCTTCCCCCCCGCCCCTGTTCAGGAATGAAATGCTTCACAGAAGCAGAATAAAGCTGGCCTAGACTTGTTTTATGTTTGTTTCCAGTTGAACCTTACCTTTAAATGTCAGTGCAAAAATTTAGCGTTAGAGAGGATGATTTTACTGCTCTGGTAATTTTGGTCTTCTTACCTTATCTTTAATCTTTTGAAGTATTTTGTCATGAAGCAGGTATGAAAAATGCATAAAACCGCTTCTCATAAGAAATATCTCTGTGTACTCTGAGTATATTTGTGATATATATGGATTGCATGTTTGCATAACAGAGTTTAGATTGTCAGACTGTAAATCTTAGATAAGACCTAAAATAAATGTTAGGAGGCAGATACTTGGTGTAGCATTCTTCTGAAATGTGTTCTTCAGTGTTCGCTTGTCAAAAGGAACAGTCCTTCTAAATTAAAGATATGGAAGCCTGTTGAAAGTTGTATCCTGGTTTATGATTTTGTTTGTATCCTTTCAGTGAAGTAGAACTCAGCCTGTGCTTTGATGGTCACGTTGAGAATGAGCAAATGAGAAGGCCTTAGCATTTAGGAACACATAAATAAAGTCTACAAAGAGAGGGCATGAGAGAAGCTTTGAAGTGGCATCTAGTTTTAATTTTAGTGGGAGAAAACCAGATGTCTCTTTGGGACTTCTGGCCCAGCTCATCTTTTTTTTTGAGGGGACAAGCAACTCAACCAAATCATACAATGGAGAGACCCCAAACCAACTGTCGCCACCCTAGTACTTTGAACTTTTTTGCCACTTCTGAGTGAACTGCTCTGTTAAAGGTTGTCTAACCCTTCATTTTTAATTGCGTGCATCCTCCTGCACTCTCTTTTTTTCCATTCCAACTGCTGTTATCTGAGTTCTTTCCCTATCCAAAAAATCCTGGTACTGTTAAAGATTATAGCAATTTTAAAATGGCAAAACTGGACAGAATTTTGAATTTGCTGATTTTGCAGTGGTATGTGTTAGAACAAAATATTGGTACACAACATTTTTGGGTCAGCCATCCTGTAAAACACAAGGTAGAACAAAACCGAACAATCTTGCTTGGGTAGGACTTATCTTGGCAAGTGCTGCTCCTGGAATTGTGTGTTCTGTTGCTACTTACAACTAGGATCATATATTTGAATGATGTATTTGAGGGCTTTTTTTTTTTTTTAGTAGACCTTGGGTCACATTTGGCCATCAAAAAAATTGCTGTTGACTGTACATTTATTGAGTAGATTAAAACTACACAACAAGGTTTTTTGAACATGTCTAGAAAATAAGTAAAATAATCCTGTCTTCTAAAGAGATTAAGGGTCTCGAGGGATGGAAAGGAGAAAGAGAGTAGATAAGAAGGCAAATAACATGAGTCAAATTCAAGGTTACTGTCAACTTCTAACCTGAACAAGATAAATCCTTTTGCCCGGAGGGCTTGTCCATGTGCCAAAGCTAAGCTACCTGCTAAATGATGCCAAAGCTTGCAGCGTTCAGAGGAAAAGATTGTGAAGGAGAAGTTTAAAAAATCTGGAGAAAAGAGGTCAAGTTAAGTTGGTGCTGTTAAGTTTGTATCAGTTGTCTTGCACTGAGACAGCTAAAAATGGAACTTGTCCCTGCGTGAGCTATTTTGGTGTGGTTAAAGCTTTATGTTGTGGGTTTGTTTATTTATTTATTGTTGGTTTGTTTTGGTTTTGATCCTTTTATAGAAGGTCATTGTCCCATGCCACTACTGGAATCAAGAGCAGAATACTATCTTGATACATGCAAGAACTATGCTTTATTTTTCATGGAAATGCTTATGTGTCACGTCATCTTAGTCAGCTGAGTTGATTTCTGGAGCCCAAGACATCTCAGTAGCAAATATTAATGAGGACTAGTTTGTGCCACATACTGAGTCTGGAACGTATGCTCATGAGTACTAGTAAAACACACTGGGATTTTTTTTTTCCATCTTTGGCTCTAGTATTTAGCATGCCCTTAATACAACCTAACTATGGATGCTAAAATAGTAAGGGTCAGTTATAGTCTTCAGTATAAGTGCAGCAGTGTGTGTGTATAGTTACCCTGTGTTCTCAAAACATGTTGATATTAAAAATTGATTGGAGAGAGAAGGAGGAGGAATGTTGGTTCCATATACTTCTTGGAGGCTGTATCTCTGCATACGCAAAAAGTTAACACACTGCCTTGTAGCTGCCTGTGTCAAAGTGAATCACTCTTTACCATGTAATAAAAGTGCAGACAAGTAAATATGCAGAGTTGAAACTCTGAATTACATGCTGGAGTTTGTATAAAATTGCAATTAGAGGTCTCAGTAAAAAACAAAACAAAACAACTAAATATTTTTTACGTTGTTTCCCCTGAGATTTATTGATGAGATAGGTATTATTATAGTGTAATATATGAAATACTGAGTATGTGTGTGGACCCAGAAATTAATGGATAACTGAACAACTGTCTAAATCGGATGTTGAAGATTGTGACTATCAAATTGTAGCTTGATTTTAATGAAACTCTCTGTAGTCTGCAAGATCAAGTTTAAAACAAATGCCTTAACCTATTCATGTGGGAGGGTTATGACAATAATTATCAAGCTACTCTATACCTTACACAAGTATTTTGAGGAGTCCTGTCAAAATATCAGCTAAATCAGTGTCAAAAAGGCAATAATTCAGATAAGTAACATAAAAGCTTTTGAATGGAAGTATTTAAAATCTATTCATAGACATAGACATATTTACAGTCATCACATTTCCTAATCATACAAGCTGAATTTCCAGTGTTCGCTCATGACATTTCACTTGCATCTAATCTGAAGAGAAAGAAAAAGTTGTTCTTCCTTTGCCTCGCCTTTTTAGAAGGAAGTGACTATAAAGGTCTCTCAAATGTTAGAAAGAAATTATAGTGTATCCCACAGGAGAGTTTCACACCTTTGATTTTTTATTATTATTATTATTATTATTATTATTATTATTATTATTATTATTATTTTATTTCCTTTTAATGTATTGTTAGCCACGCCTCTATACATCTCAACATCAGAGTGAGTAGTAAGGAAAACTGTGTATTTTGTCAAAAAACGTTTTGATATTTTTGGAATACCGACTTGATATGGGTCTCAAGCCTGAAACAAAGTATTCTTGAATAGGTCTGTGTCAGTGCTTCGTCTCCTCTCTCTCTCTTCTTTTCCGCCCCCTTCCTGCTTTTCCTCCTGGTTTTGTATGACCTCCCCTTTACAGTCTTGGAGTGTGGCATCTTCCTGTGTCACTGTGAGCCTGGTGCACTCACACAAAACATGGGATGTGCCCCCTCTCTAGCGGCCCTGAGTGTATTGATGGTCCTTGAGCAGAAGTCTTGATCCATTTATTTCTACATTTCTGGATGTCAGCTGATAGCCACCTGTCAAGGTTTAATGTGAACAAGACAGCAGCATTTTGGCAAAGCTTGCAGAGTGCCAGCTCACCTCCATAATTTTATTTTTTCAGTTTGCTGTGAGAATTTCTGAAATGTCAGGGAACAAAAAGTAAGTTTTTGGAAGTGATGAAAAACAGGAATCACAAAAACCCCTGCATGCTTCCTCAGGAATGTTTTGAATGTTAATTCTCTTCAATCTGGGCCATTTTCACGTGAAAGGCATTGTAGACCATGACGATTGGGAATGGCAAAGACATACTCTGGTCATCTCTCTTCTGTCCCTTCATTGTAATGGATGCATTTCTGCAACAGAAGCTTCTTTATAAGCTAAACTTAGAATTCTGCTGAATTTAGTGTGATGATAAGGTACCGGCGTTTGCCAGCTCACTGGTTAAGCTCTATAACACATCTATCCATTTAGGTATTAGTAGATTTTTAAAATCCCAGTAAAGGAAGTGCAAAGAATTAGGCTATCTTTCTAATCTTGTGCTTTAGGTTTATGCAGATTTATCCGACTATCCATTGACCATGAAAGTAGTGTGAATATTTTATTAGGCTGTTGTTTGGAGGGAACTTTTAATTAGTAATGCTCCATAATTGCAAAATGTTATGATCCAAAGGAATTTTCAAGAAACCTGGGGAATGTTAAGATAGTCTTGTTAAGTCTAGGTTGTTTTAAGTAGCAGGAAGGGTAGAGAGCATAACATTTGCAAGATGAGCTGTCCTTCATAGTTTTGTATGTTAAGAAGGCTAAATGAATAGGCAAGAAAAGAAGTAGGTGTTAAGGATAAAATGCCATTCAAAGCTTTTGTTGTTCTGCACCTCTTCTGCAGAGGCAGAAGGCATACAAGATGACTTACGTGAAAAAGATTAGCATCATATATTCTTTGCAAAATTAAATACTATCAAATGGAATTACTTTGTGATTTACAGCACTGATTTCAGATACTGGGGGTTTTTTTTGTATTATATACTTTTTTGGTTATAAATACTACCTAAAGTGTTAAAAACAGAAGAGGTTTGTTTTGAAGCATGGGGGTTATATGCAAATAACACATCTGCATTATCTACTCATTGCCCTTTCTTAGTCTGATTTCTGCTTGTATGCTTTTTAATCACTGAACCAGGTTTAAATTTTGTTTCTTCTTCTTCATTTCTTCTTCATTCCTTCTCTCTTTCCTACACTTCGGGGCCAGAGTGTTCAGAGGAGGTTACTGCAGTTCAGCCACCCTTGCCTCTCGTAGCTGCACAGTCTTGCTGCTGTGCCAGCCGGCAGCTCCACACTCTCGGGTGTGCTCGTAGCGTAACTGGGGCTGGGACCCTGCCGCTTGCATGGAGGCTGGGGGTAGAAAAGCCCTGGTCTGCAGCAGGCACAAGTTTATAGCTGTCAGGTGATTGACATATCTGCTAGGCAGCAAAGGCAAGTCCTCCCCTTCTCTTCCTTCCTCTCCAGGGCTGGAGGGCTCAAGTCAAAACATTTCCTTCTTGAGTGGCAGCAGCTGATAGTTGTTGAATTTTGGCAATTTCTTCCAAATTGTGGGAGCTGCTGTGATCTAGCAACACCTGCAGTTCAGGCGAACGAGATACTGCAAAGTGAGCGTTTTGTACTGATGAGGGTGAAGCCTCAGCCGGCAGGCTCCCTGCCACTTGAAGGTACTCCCAAGAACAACGCTGCAGGGAAGTAGCACTCCGAATTAAAAAGTCACCAGCAAAAGTAGGAACTGTGATAGCGATGCATCACTCTGGCCCACTCACTGAATATTTATCTGTATGATCGGACATTTTTAAACGAGTAACTTCTTGTTCTAAGCTGGAAGACAATTGCGTTTACTGTATTGTTATTTTATCTCGACAGAACAGTTGTTTATGTCTTATGTTTAACTTGTCCCTGTCTGGCTGAAATCCTATTTATGACTATATAAAGACTTACGTGAATTGCCGGTGATCACATATGAATTACTAACACTCCTACTGCTCTAGCTGTTAAATTCAAAATCATTACCAACCAGTGCAAATGTTTTCCATCTATTTCCAGAGCATTCAAGAAAATTCTTTAATACCCATTATCCTTTTTGTCAGCTTATATATGTATGTGTGTGTATACACATATATTGTTATATGTTGTAATGAAATATTGATGATCCTTTTCACTGGGCTGATATACTTGATATACTGGATTTATATACTTGAGTTAGAAAATCAAAAAATTATTGCCTAGTAATTTTCCTTATCTCTCTTCCACAGTCATAATGAACGAAAAGTAACCTGCAAACATCCAGTAACAGGACAGCCATCACAGGACAACTGTATTTTTGTTGTGAATGAACAGTAAGCAGCATGTGTTTCAATCTATAAAATACATGTTTTAAAACTTGTTAATATTGAAGTAAGATTCCGTGTTTGCTAATAGCAATATTTAATTTATTTTTTCCAAGTCAGATTAGCATGCATAAAGTTTTACTTGTTTAAATTATTTGAAAGTAAAATTAAATAGTTAATGGTAGTTATATGATGGAAATGCACCCTGTTTATGTGCTCTATGAATTTCCACTTGTCACTTTACTTACTCTGTAGTGTTAGCAAATAACCTATATATTATATAATAATCCAATGAACTTCCAAAAAGTAATAATTTTTTTTAATCACTTAGGGTTGATCACATGCCCTTAATCTATCATGTTTTGCCTGACAGTTTCTCCTCAATCAGTTATTTTTGTGGCTAGTTGAGACACTTCCCAAATCATTGGATAACAACTTGGTTTTGCTATCTTCACATTAGTTTTGTAGAATACACAATGATACAAGAAGGTATGCATGGAAGTCATACCTGACCTCTAGATTTCATATGTAGCTGGGTACTGGGTGTCCTACTCACCACCACTGCTGCAACATGCTGTGTGGTAGCTAGAGTGAAAACCGTCAGGACTGCAATATGTGAAATTTCAGAAATGTGCATGTTCTCACTGAAGTGGGACAAAGCCATATGGGGTCTTTGGAGAGCATTTCTTCCCATTTCCATCTCATGTTCATACCTGTGTCATTCCCTCCCACCAACACGTTAAGCTAACAGAGAAATCCTATTTTAAAACAATGTCGTAATCTATAATAGATTTAAGTTTAAAACACAGTGCAGGTAACTTTACAATGAAGTGTGAATTGCTTTCAAATTGGAAAAGTAGGACACAGGCTGTATTAGGCTACATCTAGGGCTGCTTTTTAATAGCAGTCTGCAAACACAGCATGTTCTAGTGCTATTACATATTCTATTTTCAGGACTGCTGCAGCAATGACATCTGAAGAAAAGAAGGAGCGACCAGTAAGCATGATATGTGAAGCAACTAACTATAATCTGACATCAGATTATGCTGCTCATCCAATGAGCCCTGTGGGCAGAGTAAGTCTTTATGTCCAAATTAATTTAAAATTAAAATCATTCAGTTATTCTACAAGGTACTAGACAGTGCTATATATTAGTATTCCATTGAAAAAGAGAAACAAAGCGTATATCTTTTTTAGGGCACTTGGCTGCTTTCGTGTTTAATTTGGAAACTGAGGTGTCTGAAACAAATTATCACTGAAGCTGTAATTTTTATCAGGTATCTCAGATCTTATGACTTGTACATGCTTAAACTGTTTACAGACTCTGACCTTTCTAATCAGTGTGAACTAGCAAAATCTCAAGTGACTGATCAGACATCTGGGTAAGCATTGTTATGGAAGTTGCTCAATCCCAATCAATTGACTAGATTTCTCCAGGTAAAATAGAGAGAGTTGTAACTGTGTGCAAGAAGTAATTACAAGAGAGATGGAAGGTGACCCTGTGGTAAAATTAAAGGGCAGACGACATGATTTGCTGTCATTGGACCAGAAGTAGAAGTCCTGGTTTCCTAGGAAAATTCCAGGGAAGAGTCCTGGAGATTTCTAGGTCACCTTAATTTATGTCCCTCTTTCTCCATTCACCCAGCTTCTCTGAAGGTTAAGGTAAATGCCCAGATGTTTATTGAGGTGATGGTTCAATTATATCAACTTTAGGTTTGTGGGCTAAAGCTGATAAGGCTATTGCGTGCATTTTTTTCCATTTTCTGGACAGCTTTCCTGAAAGTGCACTTGCTACAAAATTTAAAACTTCCTTAAGTTTGCAAGGACACCAAGATAACAACTTAGATCAGTGATGACAGAAAAGACCCCTGTAATCTCTTTTACCCAGCAGTTAACATTTAAACGTGGAAAAAGAAAAAAAAACAACTTACTTTTGCTAGTCATTGAAAACTTTAACCCTGAGAATTGCTTTTTGGCAGATTAATCCAGCCTGTCAGAGAAAAATAAACTTTGGAATGTGTTTTAACTGAGCAAATTCCTTAATTTCAGAAACTTGGATTGAAATAATTTTCCATGTGGTAGGAAACATTGCAAGGTTTCTTTAAGTGCATTTTGGAAACCTTTTTTGTTGTTTTAAATGTCTCATTAGACAGGCACAATCCTTGTCCTACATTAGAAAGCTATTATTTAATGAGAAAAGTGTTTTAATCTATCTTGCTGGGGGGGCGGGGGGAGAGGAGTCACAGATGAATTATAAACAGTAACAAAATCTGTAATTTCAACTTTCATGCGATCATGTTTCAGTTCATGCAGGAAAGCCCATTTAAGACAAAACAAAACAAAAAACACCCAACAACAACCACGAGAAAAATCCAAACCCAAAACCAGCTAAGCCCTAAAACAACCAAGCAAGCGAAAAACCCAAGATAACATTGTTAGAGCTGTAATAGTGATGTAGACCGCAACAGTTGCACAGAAAATGAGTTAGAACAGAAATAGCTAGGAAGCGCTCCCAGGTTAAATGTAGGAAAAGAATTACAATTTAGGAGCACGTGTTTTGCAAACATATTTTTCGCACTCCTTTTTCAAAATGGAAGTTCAAAATGCCCTTTAGCATGTTTGTTTCATAGTGTTCTAGAAGGAAATTGAGATTGCTGTGGCCCAGTTATTGTCATTTCTTTATTTTCATTGATCAACGACACTTCAGCTTCCTGTGGAGTTTATTATATTTTGAAGAAATAGATGTTTATACTTTTCAGTCGTCCTGTATGTTCTAGTTTTTTAAATGCACTTAAAATATTAATATGATTAATGTGACTGTATGTGCAATTACTGTACATCAGTGTTCAGATGTAAATTTGCCTGAATTACTGCAACACCATTTAAAAAGTTTCGTTTTTAGGAGGTGAATGCTTGCAAAGTAGAACCACAGCTACTATTAGTCAGCATTTTCTGGTGGTTATTTAAGGCTAACGAGTTTAATAATTTTTAAAGATAACTATATAGAAATGACCCACTGGTTGTACCTTGATACAGTAACTAATTTTCTTCTGTGTTTTTATTGTTCATATTTCCAACAGTAGAACCTGAAATTCTTAGCTGTCTTACCAACCTTTGAATATAGTATGTTGAGGCTCTGTGTGTTGCAACACAATAAAAGAGAAGTAAAATATGGGTAAGGAAAGCAAATTACAGAGCAAAAGAATGCTTCATGTGGTTGCCACAGCTATATTTTAGGTGTTTCTCTTTTCAGAGATAACTCATGAACACGCCTAATACTGGAAGGTAATGAGGAATAGAAGAAAAGTTTGTGGTACAACTAAAGTTTCATACAGTTGAGGGGAGTATAGAAATAAGTTCTCCCTTTCGTTAATGTTAATTGATCCCAAATAGGGGTGGAACTTGAAGAATTTTCTGTTCTGTGGCAGAAAGACTCGCTGGAGTCTAACGCTGCTGCTGTCTAGAGGCTAATACGAGGGGAGGCAAAAATCAGTCTCTCCCTAGTAAAAGTCTTATTTCTAATCCTCCCTTCCCACTATATACATGGTGCTGGACAAATAATACACTACAGCTTTGTTAAGTGCTGCTTCTTCCCTCTTAGCTTGAAGTGTATTTCTAAACTTGAAGCTACTAGCTCAGATCTCTGACTGTGAAAAAGACCTACATAGGTTTGAGATTGCTACAGAGGTATATATTTCCATCTCTCTTTTTAAAATGAAGAAGTTGTTTTTGTAGTTGCCTTCCTTTTTTTTTTTTTCCCCCCACCAATCACTACCTAGACAAATATGATAATATGTCCTGAAATCCATTCAGGGAATCAGCTTTTTTAGTGTGTAAAATCAGTCCTATTACCAGTCACCCTCCACAGTTCATCTCCCCTGCTCTTCATTGCTGTCCTGATTATCAGCAGAACACTAACAATTTTCTCACAGTAAGTGGAATGGAGTGTTAGCCCAGGACAGCTGCTGCAGAGCTCCTGTGTCTCCATTGCAGCTAGGATGTATCAAATTGTTTATAAATACTCATCAGTTTGTTTATAGATATTTCATCCAGTGCTTAAGCTAGTCCAGCTTTAAATGGCCTGTTTAGGTATAGCCATACATGTCTTCTCAGGCTTCAGGTTAGCCAGAAATGTTGGAGTAATAGTCATGAGATACAGTGGCAAACAGCACAGTAAATGGGAGCAATGCTAAGGGCAGTATTGGTGCTCATGACCAAATGCCGGTACTGTGTTTTCATGGTTTATATTCAGACTAGTCCAGTAGTGTTCCTTGTGCATCTCACATTGTAGTCTTATCCAAAATAAATCCAGTTTGCTCTACTATGCAAACTAAAGCACAGTAAGAGTGAATGATCCTGAGTTTTGCTTCAAGAGCAACGTCCAGGTCCAAGCTAAAATGCTGAGGCAGAAACCCACACAGCTCATGGAAAACTGCACTGAAATTGCCTACAAAATCCAGAAGGCAGCATCATGTTGGTTTGTGGTTTGGAGGATAATGTAAGCCTTGAAGTCTGGAAACATATTTTTAAAAAGAAATTGAAAGTAACAGAGATTTAGATTTCCATTCTTGGAGTTCACGTGCAGAAAATTTCCTTATCAGGAAGGTTCTCAACCCATGATTTTCAAACATAGACACGATAAGTTTAGGGTTAATTAATTACGTTTGTGCTAGTCCTGAAACTGGGGAAGAAGCCTCACATAAATTGTGTCCTCTGCCAGCTAAGCAGAGAGAGAAGAGCAACTTGCAGAGTGATGAAGTGCACAGCCGCAACTACTGACTGATCTGTTGCACAGAGTTCACACCCTTGCTGGTGTTTGTTTTCTTCAGGTTTGGGAAAGGGTGAATATCACTGGCTGGTCTTCCTGGCTTCTTTGTCAGTACTGGAGCTGTACAGGGTCCCTCCCATAGGTTCTGTTTTCAGAGGCATCACAGTTGCTGGGACCGTTCCTTAGAATGGGTCAGATGGTACCAGATGTGACTATAAGTTTGCTAGCTCTGTTACCTTCTCCACCTTCCAGCAAGTGATTAGCAGTTGGACCATTCATTCACTATCCTCCTTTTCTCTTTGCCTTCTCCAGAAGCTGGAGCCATGCAATGTATTTTTGGTGCTGTGGGGTAAAAAGTATTTGAACCCTTCAGTTTGGGTTGGTTTTTTTTTTTTCCTCCTGTCTTCCTGTTTCTCCAGTTTGAGATATATTAGATACGTGTGGGAGAGAACGTGGGATGATCAGGGATCCCAGACATACAAGAGGAGGAGGTGATCTAAAAAGTTTGAGAACTCATAGTTAGTTTATATATACAGCTACAATATTTCAATATCCTAAAATAGTCATTGTCTCGAGGCTCAGAATTTGTTGTGAAGAGTTATTCTCTTTATGCAGTGTGTGGTAAAATAATCACAAGTCATCTGAAGTGTTCTCTATATTAACTAAAATTAGAAAGCACTTGTGATGCTCTGTTTAATTAATGGAAGTTTGTATTCACAGTTGGTGTGATGCATAACTAACCCACTAAAACTTTGTGAAATTGGAATCAATATGGTTTGTTATCAGCCCTGTCTGAGAGGTATCTTATCTGTTTTGTCTGAATTTGTTAGTAGACTTGACATCAGTAGTACTTGTGGTTGGTTGTGTTTTCAGAAGCATTCTTAATGTGTTAGTCATTGTACAAGCATAGGAAATCTGGAACACCCTTGAGAGATTTTGAACCTTTAATACCCAATATTAGAGCAGGTGTGAGTATTACAAACTATTTTTGATCAAAATCTTGGCACAGCTTTTGTGTGATATGCCAATATAGTAGCAATATAGGTCAACTGAGATGGATGTAGAGTTAATATTATAATGTGCTCTGGATTGTTATAGGTTCTCTGTATATTCTTTTTTTACAGCTGGATGTCATCATTCTCTTGGCTTCTTACAAACCTATGTCCATTCTGCATTGGTGGAATTTTTCAGATGAAAATGTGAAAGATTTTTGGTTTTATTTTTAATTAGTTTTTCAGTTGCTTGCTTTATCTTGCTTTCCAAACAGAGTTGAGTCAAATTTCTGTACCTCCAAGGGAAATTAAAAACACTCTGTTTTTATATTCCCTCCTGATTCTTTCAAAAAAGAAATACAAAATGACCTTGTTTCATTGTGTGTAGGCTTAAGACAAACACACAGAGTTTTTATAATGTTATTCTTTTTGGCTAAGCTATGTTCTGTTCTTCAGTTAATAGCATCGTTGACAAAAGCTGCATATCATTTTAAATTGCAGTTTTCAGTTTATGATTTGTAACCTACTGTGGAATTCTCTCTGAAGCATGTATAAAACCCAACTCAGTTCTGTGATGCGTGTTGAGAGAATTTCCGTAGAGAAACCCCATACCCTAATTTGCAACAAACCCCGAGTGTTTGTTTAGCCTTCCTCCTTTAGGAACTTTGTATAACCTTATGATTAGTCTCAGTAGTAGAGATGAGGAAGCTAAAGCACAGGATTATATTGTCTCAGTTCAAATGGTAGATTCATAGCAGAGCCATGAACACAGCTTAAAAAACTTACTTGAACTTTACTTGTTTTGCAGAGTGGGATACTTTGCTATATCACGTCACATGGTCTTCGAGGCGCCAATTCTTACAGAATTTAAAACACAAGTAAACAGTTTGCTTATTTAGTTGCAGAACGAGCTTTCTAAATGTAGGCTGAAAAGAATGAAGTGTGAATTGGCAAGGCGCTGCATGTTTCTTTATGCCTTTTCCAATTTCTTTTGGTTACTCAAGTAGAAGAAGAATAAAATCTAAAATGGATTATTTATCGTACTTCTCGGGCTTGAGCAACAGCAGATATAAGCAAAGAGTTTATGGGCAAAAGATTCAGAGTAGGCCTTAGTGCAAGCAGGTAAAATAATGACTATTCAAATCAGCCAACAGATCATCGAGCAAAGGGTTCTCGAGGTGAGGAAGAAAGAATTTAAGTTACTATATGTTAGGAAAGGGGGAGACTCAGCAAGAAGCCTTTGAATTATATCTTGTTGAAATCTGAACAAGTTTTCATTTATTAGGCCAGTGTTGGAAGCAGGAAAGAGTAGCATTTTCTTGCCCAGGTGATGTAATTTCTCATAATTAATGATAGTTCTGCTAATTTTACTTCTCTTTCTACAGCTTGGTAGGCTTTCTACCTACCTTATAAAAAGGACAGATATGTATTTGGTTGTTTTTTTCTTTTTAAAAAAAAATATTAAGTACTTGTCTTGGGATTTGTCTTTAAGTTTTCTGCACAGAAAAAAAGAAAGAAATGCTGAAGCCAGCAGAACCATCATCATAATTATTTATCTGAAAAAGGAATACAGTTTGTATTCTGCAGTTCCCCAGAGGAACATGTATAAGAAAAAGATCTTAAAGAAAAAAAATGTGTTATGATTTTGCAGGAGATACTGATGTCATGTTTTCTTTAACCTGTTCAATTCAATTTAGACATCACGATCTTCAAAGAAGGTTCATAATTTTGGAAAGAGATCAAACTCAATAAAGAGAAATCCTAATGCACCAGTTGTTAGACGTGGCTGGCTCTACAAACAGGTACTCTTCCCCTTTTCAGACCCCTTTTTTTTTTTTTTTTTTTTTTTTTTTGATAAAGTGTATAACATACAAAAGAATCATTTGCATAAAATACAATGATAGCAATACCAGAGTGAAGCTGCAAACTGTGAGGAACTGACATGTGGTATTTTAATTAATTAGCTACTTATTTAATAACATTTTGATACAAATGAGTAAGGGCATCAGACTAGTACAGAACACTGATATTACATACACATATATACACACATATTTCTCTCTAAAATACACAGAGGACTTGAAAAATCTAGGCAGATGTTGGTAGTATGCTGAATGAATTTCAGGCGTGCTGAGATGATGGGTGTATGGCCCAGCATGTTGTTTTTTTAAATTCTGAAGTTTCTTTTGTTAGGCTGTATCTCTTAATTATTTTTTTAAGTAAATATTTTCAATAACAGATTAGAAATCAAGCAATTTTTTCACATATGAAAAAAGAGAGGAATGCCTGTTTTCTGAACTCAAAGGTGATCATCTTAAAACCAGAGATCATTTTTGGTTTTCCTATTGAATGTAAGCTAATCTGAAGTCTGTGCTCCTTAGTATTTAGTGACAGCGTACCCAACCTGCTGTAGATTTGCCGTTCTGTGGTACCAAACCACTTGGACTTTCTTGCTCTGCAGTAAATCAGAGTAGAGTAGTTTGAACAAAAAACTGAACAACAAAACTGATGAGGCCATATTAGGAATATATTTTATAAATCCACCAAGAACCCTGTAAGAACCTGTCACTTAAACTCAGCTGTGGCAAATGTGTATATGTAGTTTTGAATCTAGATTGTCGTTTACTGTCCCTACTCTGATAGATTGGTATGACTCACGTAGCTTTCTGGATGCTGTTGATGAGTCAGGTTTTTAAATTAATATCAGAAAAAAGATCTGGAAGTATCTGCTTAGGAGAAGATTTTTCCATGTTTGGATTCTTGTGGCTTCTACTCGAAAAGTTGTCATAAAGGTGAGAGATTTTTTGCTATGTTTTGGGGTATTAAACTTTTTAGCTTGAAAAAAGTCACTCTATTCCTGAAGGAATGTTCTCTTTATTTTTTTAATTAAATGAGGCAATCAATTAACTTGATTGAAATATGACGTCTGGATTATAGTACGGGTGGTTGTACGTGTGAGTATCTGTGTTATGTAAGTTGTTATTGCCATGCATGTGAGCATAAAAATCTCCCCCTATAAGAGTAGCCAACAGAAACACAGAAGTTTGCTGAGACTTTGCTACCTACTTCTGAATAAATTAGATTCATGATGATCTGGCTTTTCATTCTGAGGTCCTTTGTAGTTTTACTTGTATGAAGAAATATGGTTTTGTACCTGAACTAACGTACTGGAATACTCTAAAGATTTTTGCTCTTTTATGTTTCTTGTTTCATGTCAAACCATGGATATTCAGCATATGAAATAATACAAAGATGTTGCATTCCTAAAAATTATACTCTGTTCATATTACCAAGTCCCGTTTTAGTTTACAATTGTGTTATTTTACTATTGAAGAAACAGTAGCTATATTTTAAGATCACAGAATCACAGAATTATCATGGTTGGAAGGGACCTCTTGATCATCTAGCACAACCTCCCCTGCTCAGGCAGGCTCAGCTAGAGCAGGTTGTCCAGGACTTCGTCCAGTTGGGTTTTGAATATCCTCACAGATGGAGGCTGCACCACAACCTCTCCTGGCAACCTGTGTCAGTGTTTGATCACTCTCACAGTAAAAAAGTTTACCTCTGCTCGGGTGGAATTTCACATTTCTTAATTTGTGCCCATTGCCCCTTGTCCTGTCACTGGGCACCACTGAGAAGAGTTTGACTCAATCTTCTTTACACTCTTTCATGAGATATTTGTACACATTGATAAAATGCCCCCTGAGCTGCCCTTTCTCCAGACTAAACAGTCCTAGCTCTCTCAGCCTCTCTTCACAGGAAAGATGCTCCAATCCCTTAATCATCTTTGTAGTCCTTTGCTGGATTCAGTCCAGTATGTCCATGTCTCTCCTCTACTGGTGAGCCCCGCACTGAACCCAGCACTCCAGCTAGACCTCATTAGCGCCAAGCAGAGAGGAAGGGTGTCCCCCCTCCATCTTTTGGCAACACTGCTAATGCACTCCAGGATGCTTTTGTCCGCTTTTGTCCTGAGAGTGCGTTGCTGGCTCGCGATCAGCTTGTTGTCCACTAGGACC
>VZTL01065193.1:0-47468 GCA_013400535.1 Scopus umbretta | reverse complement strand
GTCCAACTGCAGCCTGCTGTCAGCTCGGGGTACGTAGCAGAGGGAGCCGGGCTCTTCTCCGAGGAGCACAGCTGAAAGACAATGAGCACAAGCTGCAGCAAAGGCAACTCCACTTGCACGGAAAACTAATGCTTCCGTGAAAGAGTGGTCCAGTAGATGTGTTAATTAGATCAATAAACACCCTAGCATCTCCCGAGCTGCTATCCCATGCTCAGAAAGTTGGGGTTGGCTCTGACATCGGGCACCTGACAGGACTCTGACAGGTCTCTGAGTTCAGGAGCAGCTCAGACAGGTGCCAGCACAGAAAACAGGGGTAACAAGGGACTTGGATCCCCTTCATGCAGAGAGGATAAATAAGGGCAGAGCCGAGGCTGGGCCATTTAAGCGTGCCAGCTAGTTGAAAAAGTGAGGCAGAGAAGTTAATGCTTGATTTAGTCCAAAGAATTGCACAGGTTCAAGAGGTAAGTGTAGGAAAGCCACCTGTCATGTAGATATAGTCAGAGATTTCTAGGAGAAGCAGCATCCCAAAATACCCGCCCTAGAACTGAATAATTGAAAAGAGAAAAGTACACAGAAAAGGAGCATCTGGCTGAAGCAAAAGGAGCAACTAAAAGGGTGAATTCAGACAGCATGAATTGCCTGAAGATCTCACGTGAAAGGTTCAGGTAAATATATATATGACCTTTTGGAAACCTGTTCTAGAAGAATGCTGGTGTAGTTATGCAGGAGATTGAACATAACAGTTGGAGTAAACAGACATCCCTCAGAGATGGACAGGCTGCCAGTCCTGTCTGAACAGGGAAAAGGAAGAAAGCAGCAACTCTAGCAAGTGAAGGAGCAAGTCAAAATAAGGCAGGTCAAAGAGGGATTTTCAAGAGCAACTCATTAAGGGCATAAAAGCACATAAAGAATACATCCATTGCACAAAACCAGAGACTCGATGGGTAGTTTGGGGAGCGGCAGACCAATGAGTCTCAGTACTGTGCTGGGCAAATCCATTAGGCACTGCAGTGAAGGGGTTGAGAGACACAGGAATGAATGTGCTCTGTTGGGGAAGAGTCAGCACTCCATTTGCACAGAGAAGTCACATCTCACAAATAGATCTGAGGAGTCAGCAAATAGGTGAACAAGTTCATACTTTGCCGACTTGGCTTTTCAAGACACTTCCTCTAAGGTATGTTGATCCTTAAATAATCCTGAAATTAGTAGGGGGGACCCACTCTGCTTTTGTAATTGGAGAGAAGACAGGAACCAAGGAAAAGGAACAGATGTTCAGCTGTTACAACAGAGAGTAGTATGCATTTATTTCCTCAGAGCCTGGGAAATGGGATAAACAGACATCTAAATAATCTTATTAAGATGATTCTAAATTATTGACTATGGTAAAATGTAAAGTTGACTGTGAACTACTGAAAAAGATGGCTTACAATTCTCTTGGTGACTGGCAGGCATACAGCAGCATCTGCCAGTGAAAGGTAATGCATGGGGCAAAGACCTGCAGGAGAGGGTTAGCTGTTCATTGGCACTCAGAAAGAGATCTGAACATACTTGACTTGGTCTGTGAATACGTCTGCTCACTCTTCCACACTGCTCAAAAGACAAATGCAATATTAGGAATAATTAGTATTAATGCTTTTGTAGGCATGATGATCTAAGTGGATAAAAGAAGCAAGGTCCATATAGGACAATAATATTTTCTATTTGATGAGCTGATACAGCTGGAGAAAAGTTGACAAGCTTTCAGGAGTAATAGCCCTCATTCAAGAATAATTAGGAATGTATTTGGGAACAGAGCAAAAAAACATCTGCACATGTTTGGTCTACTGCAAGGTGCATGTAATGGTGGCCATCTCACCTTGCATGGAGTAAACCTAGAGGAGATACAGAGAAAGGAGGAGAGTGATCAGAAGCAGGGAGTGGCATGAATAGAGTAGACTTGAAGTCTTAAAAATCAGAAGGTGGCTTTAGCCATCCATTACTAGTCACTGAAGTAGGTGGGGCTTTGTCTCAGTCTAGCACTTTCCTTTTAAGCTCATATTTGATCCCTTTCCAAGTTTGAAGGAACTTCTGACTCAGCAGAACCGAGTCAAGCAAGAGGGAAATCAAAAAATGAACAGACAAATGGGAGATGTGGAGAGTCCCAGGTGTTGCTGCATAAACCCAGCTGCAACAGGTACCTCCATGGTGAGGAAGGGCTCAGTCCAAGAACTGGTTGGCCACAGCCTTTATGAACACTCACCCCCATTGCTTTGCTTTTTTTCCCAAGGTATCTTAAACATCTTTCTTCCAAGACATCTTGCAGGTGCAAACAGGAAGGCCAGGGCACTCACAGCTTCCCTGGTAGGACACACGGGGGTGCTTCCTATGAAGAAGCATTAAACCACCACTGATGAAGCATCAAGAGTTATTCAGGGCCCATCTGGTGTGGCACCGTGGGAACCTCTGCTATCCCAGGCATGGGTTGAGCAGGGAATGGAAATGAAACAACATCTGATGTATGAAGGCTGCCCAGAAGCCCTGGGTGTTAGAGACTGAGTGCAAGAGGCATTTATGGATGGTTATCACTGGCCCAGGACAGGGCGCTTGGAGTTCCTGAGTGGGGTGATGGCAGGAGCGCCCGGGAGCTTGTCGAGTAACGTAGAACCTCCACAAACTTGCAGGCTCTACCTTGCATCCTCCTGCTTTCTGGGGTGCCTGGCTCAAGGGTGCTGCAGATGGAAAGTATTGGGATGAAGCACACCCCTTGCGAGAAGGGAGAATCAAGTCCAATGCAGAGATTTCCTTCTCATTCTTAACTTCTCAGGCAAAGCTGGGCAATGACCTGCAGGGGACCATCCCAAGGCAGCTGGGAAACAGAAAAGGAAGAAGTTAGGACATTTGAGTCCAAGAAGCAGTAAATGTTTCTATAAATTATATAAACTGAGTATAATTAAGCATTGGTGAGGTAACCGCAGCTTCTGTAGGCTATTGTCTCTGCATTTATTTTTAGGATATACTGAGACACTTTTGACTGGTACATAGAAACCTTAGCTATACTAAAGCATTTGTTTGGGGTTTGAAGTAGTGCCTATGGTTACAGATGTTGAATGCCTTTCACAATGTACTAAACCCCAATTCCAAATGCTTCTGAGTTTGCTGAACTAACCACCTAAGGCTGAAATGCTTCACTCCCCAAGTTTGACACATACAGGAGCAGTGGTCATGGTAGAGAGGGCTCATCTGCCTCAAGAGATTGACAACATGAAGTTTACAGAAAAACAAGGAGTAACATGCTTTTTAGCTAATATTAGAAATCCTTAGACTGGCTGGGACTTCCTAGCACATTTCTGCATTAGATCAGGGCTGGGACTTCACACAGCAACTGAAATGGGAAGTAAAGGGCAATTCACAGTATTGCAGGAGTAGGATGAAGCTTTGGAGAACAGGGTTGTTGGCCACAAGGACTCTCAATGATATTTTTCACCAGATAACCCTACCTGTGTCTTTCCAGGAAGCCCACCTTGAGACTATGTGTCTTGCTTTCCAGATGTGCTGACTTGTAAGTACATTAAAGATATCTTTAGGGAAGGAGATGAAATAAAAAAAGTGTTTTCTTCAAAACCAGTGCTGTTTAGCCTTGTGTCATCATGGTTTTATTTGGTTTTACACTGGTTTCATAATAAAACTTGTGCAATCAATCTATCTCTCCTTGGCAACAAGGTTTTGATCTTCTAGCAAATATTGATCACACATGACAGGAGGGCACAGCTCTCACGGGGACCAGTTTGCTGTCACATTCCTGTGCTCTGAATTTTGCATTTGAGCCCTAACCCACCAATTATCCGTTCTGGTGTGCGTTGGAGCACACCCAGGCTCCATGCTCCAGCCTGCCAGCTGGCTCCTGGGGTGAGGTATGTCAAGTGCAGCAGAAAGTTTAGTGCCACTCAGCTCCTGCCCCTGCATGCCATATTGACACAACTGGGACAGCTCTGGCTTGCTCAGCATCCTCCAAAGCTACTCCCAAGGCCGTACACCTCTCATTTGTCATGTTTGGTGTCTTTGAAAGCCTGGCAGGTTGGAAACCAGCCCTCTAATTTTTCTGTTCTCCCAAAATTGGGAGCATTCACATGGGAGCTGCATGGGCTGGAAAGCCCCTGGAGTTAGATAAACATTCGAAATGAAAATTTCCCAGCAGCAGCATGGAGTACTGAGAGAACTGAGGTGTGCTAGACATCGTTCACTACAGGGGGACATATACGCGTCCGGCTAGGGCAGTGCAAAGCTGGGCCCCAGGATGTGAGGGGACCTCTGAGCACTGTGGGGGCACTCCTGGGAGGGAAACAGGAGGCTTGGGGATGCACACAAAGGGGCTTTGTTGAAGAGGTGTTTGCTGCCTCCTCCCAAAGCCAGGTTTCATAGGTGGGAGCTCTTGCACATTTCTGTACCCATTGCTATGAAGACAATGTCCTGTCTTTGAGGACACCTGTCTCTGGGAGGGTTACAAGTTCCAGAGTGCCTCGTTTGTCATTGATACCCTTTGTCTTCCCTTTTTTCAGCTTCATCACAGTCCGAAGAGGTTGGGCATGCACAGAGCACTGCACTTGATAGGGCACCTCTGCCTACCAAGCTTGTAACCACCCAGACTCTACTGGGGAGACGTACCCACCTGGAGAAGCTCATATGTCCCCTTTCCCAGGGAATTTGGCCCCTCCAGCATGTCTCCAACCTCTTCAAATGGTGGGACCATTTCTGCTTGAGCAAGGTGCTGAATAGGCACATCCCACCACATCTTGCAATGAGCAGGGCTGCAGGTTATTGGTGCAACAGCAGATTCTGGTGTCCCAGTGTTCCCAGAGAGACCTTGGAGATAAGGGAAGTGAATCTGACAGCCCTGGATGTCAGCTCTACCTTGGGAAGCAAGGCAGCCATACCCCAGCAACAAGCTTTACCATGCACACCCAAGCTATTGGACTGAACTCCAGCGTGGCGGGCTGTCCATGTTGGGGAACATCAAGGGCTGCATGGGGGCTGATGTTCCCCAGCGTGCTCCATCTCCAGCCACTCTGCACCAGAGACTGCATCAGTCACCGGGCCCAGGCTCCAAAGTCCTCCGAGGTGAAGATGTCCAGGAAGCTCCCAGACAGTGACAGATCTCTCTGAGCTCCTTTCCAGCCTCTGCTATGCAGCAGTCCCAGGGGACTGGAAGTCCCTGAGGACAAGTTGTCCCATCTCCTGGGACACAATGTGCAGGCAGCTGAATCCCAGCCACCTCTTGGCTGGTTTTCCAGCAGAAAATTGGAATTTTGTCAAAATTAAATTTTCCCTACAGAGCATTTCAAACATGTGAATGCTGGTTTTCCCTTAGAAAATTATTCCAGTGGAAATTCCCACTCACTCCTACTGCACATCTAACTGTGTGTTTCTGTGCATTCAGTTCCTTCTAGTTTCACAGAAGCTGCTTCTGTGTTTCTCACCATCTTTGCCTCTGGCCATTGATGTTCCATGTCCCATCCTCTTACCAGTCACCTGAATATCTCCCTGCCCACTCAGGAACCTCTTCATATACAAAAGCCAGCCTAACTGCTTACATTTTGTTTTAACTCCCCCAGCCTTGTGAGTGCCCAGCTGCCTTGGACGAAGGTGAAGTGCTGGTGGGTGGTGAGAATGCTCCTGCACATGGGTGATGCAGTGACACGGTAACCTGACAGGGGAGGGGGAGAGATAACTCAGTTCTCATCACTTGGCATAGGATGCTGCAGCAGCTTCTTTCTGTGATGACAGGGACTCCAGAGATGACACACACTGTGCTTAGGAGGGTGGCAAAGGCCCTCGGAGCTCTAGATCTCATGCCCTATAGGGAGAGCTGAGCAAAGACAACACAAATGCCCACAGCAGGCCAGCTTTGTGCTACACCAGCACTGTGCTGCCTGGTGACTCCACCAGCCACGTCTGAATTGCAAAGTAGGCTGGGCTGAGTCTCTCTTGGATGAAAAAGCATTTAGGCAGAGCACAAGACCTACTTAGGGACTGCAGTCCATCCCGGGTATCATCTGGAAAAGGGGTGGAGACAGGGCCAGAACGTATGACAGCCACAGCTCAAGCCAAACGGCTGCTCAGGCACTTTCACCTTGATCTCCACCCCATTGCTCCCTGCAGCTCCACCACCATAGAAATAACGCCTTTGGGCACCTTACCTTGCAGACACCAACCATTGCCTCTCAGTCTGGCTGGATGGCATACTCTGTGACAAGAATGTCCCTCTGCTGTATCCAGGCTGCTCACACAAATCACATCCCCCAGCAGACTGACAGTGGGGAACACACTGTACCAGTCTCCAGGTGGGTGGTGAGGAGCTGTGGGGAGGGGGGGGCCTGCACCCCCTTTCTTGTCCATCATCTTTGCCCATTGTTTGCCACCACCCGCTGCATGCCTTGACCTCACACTGGGGTTTAGTGCCATTCTCCATCCCCGTCCCAGGCCATCTTTGTGTTGGTCACACAGCAGAGAGCCACCAACCAAGGGCAGGCTTCCTCATGCCTGCCTGCCCAGGGCATGAGACTGCCCTGCAAGGTCTCATCTAGATGCCCGAGATATGATGAAGCTGGGCAGGAGACTCTGGCCACAGCATGCAGACTGTGCAAGGAGGAGAGGGTTGCTTTCTTCCAAGTTCACCACCCTGCCTACCCCAGCTGCGCTGGAGCCAGCTTGGACTGAGGGAGCAAACTCTGGAAGCAGCTTCTCCAGTGCTCAGAGCCCCTGCAGAAAGCAGAGGCAGTCATCTGTCATTGCTCCTGGTAATGCATTCTTTGTAAAGAATGCAGTCCCCAGATCTGTGGGCAGCATTCCCATGTGGGATTCCCCAGTGCTTCATAGAGGGGCTCAAGCCATTGCCGGCTGCTGCTCTGACACCTCAGAGTTACATCCAAGGACAACACTGGCTCTTTTTGGCTTTGACATTCAAGATTTCTGACTCCCCAGTCAAGATTCATGATTTCTGACCCTCCCCAGTCAACATTAGAGACCACCTTTCCAGTCAGTTTTTCCCCTGCAACTGCAGTCCTGTGCAGTCCTGTCCAACAATACTTACTTCTACTTACATGGCTGTGCACTGACTTAAAATATGTTTCAGTTCTCTGTTTATCAAACAATCCAAATTATTTGGCATCATTATTTGCTGTCTCACAGCTTTTATCATCAGTGATTGCTTCCAGAGCAAAGGCAGAAATGCTGAAGTATCAACCACATCTCAAATCCTTTCATACCTGTAGGAATACCTCAAATCCTTTCATGCCTGTAAGAATACCTCTGTCCCATTGCAGTTCTTCACTAACAACTGCGCTTCAAAATCTGCCATGGACACTCCATATGTGTTTTATTTCATTTTATACCTTAGATTAACCACTCTTACACCTTGCAGCTCTATGTAAAAAGTATTTCCATAGACTGTGTTATAGCTGTGTGGCTACTGCTATTAATTAAATTTTAACTTCCTCAAAAGAAGAATTTAGTTTCTTTGGCAGCTCTGTGATGACTGGCATGAATCATATATTCCTAACGTTTGATTTCCTTGCTTATGAAATTCCATATTAGCTTTTCCACCACTAGGACTGATGCCTTACCCCAAGGCAGATGAAATTTCCAGCTTGGTTCAGTGCTGCTCCCCTGAAGTCTCTAGATTTTATGCTGACTTACTCTGGCCGTGGGAGGAATTACACCTATTCACAGGCAACAGGACACCCCACAAACATCAGTCCCATGCTCTTGTCCAACCCCTGTGCATCCAAAAGGTGCCAGACATAAAGAGTGGGATCACTCTACGCACATGCTAATAACTAACAGGCAACCGTGTTAAGTTCTTGTGCCAAACCATGGCTAAGAATGTTGCCATGATATGCCAGGAGGCAGCGACAGTAAAAGCAAAGACCTTTGCTTCCTACAGAGTCCTCACAAGGATCAGCTGGCGGATGCAGTTGTATTTGCCATTTACACAGCTTCCACCCTGAGAAAACCCTGCGTGTACCCATTGCCTTTAGATGATCAAAGAGCCTGAGGACACAGCAAGAGTGGAAGTCATGTGGTGACAACGTCTGTGCTGGCTGAGCCTGGATGCTGGAGATTGTGATCTGGGCTGTTCCTGATGCCAGGACAACACGGCCTGGTGGGAGGCATGACCTGAGAGGGAAGCAGGCATTTCTCAGATCTCTGCAACGGTGCCAGAAACAAGAGTCTCTGGAGACAAAAAAATGAATGGAGGCACAGAGGGAAGATCCTGACTCCTGAGTATGATCATCCAAGACTCATGGGTAACACAGGAGGGGCTCAGTAACTGTACTCCTTTTTCTCCCTACAGGGAACTCCAGATAATAAGGAGAAAAGACCTTTTGCACTCCAATGTGAGCAAGCCAAATAATATTTCAAAGGCTGCCTTTTTCCTTTGTCTTCCCTGCTAAGTCCCCTGCTGTGGCCAGGTCTTGCCTTTATTATTCTACTGCCATCTCACCCACCAGGGTCTGGGTCTGCATAGCCCACTCCAAAAGAGTTTCTTCCCAAACAACCTACTGCAAATGTACCTGGTAGGCAGAGGATGGGATGAAGTCAAATGTGTGCAGTCGAAGGGTATGGATGCAACTCTCTTTAACTTGCACCCTCTGTCCCGCCAAGACAACACCCGAGCCCCTCAGCGTGGACAGAGCCACACCACATGAGTACCCCAAGGCCTTCATCTCCACGCGTGGAGGAGCAGGAATGACACAGTGACACTGAAAAGGCTAAAGTGTGCCTGGAAGTCTGTGCTGAGAGCACAGCAGGTTTGGTGTGGAGCTCCACGCAAAGCACTGCAAGAGTTAAGACCAGGTGGGGCCATTTTCCTTCTCTCGCGGAGCACATCGTAACTGCCATGGGTTTCATTGCTTTCCCAAGCAATTGTCTGCAGCTTCTCTGAGGGTCTCATAGCTGGAAGGGGGCTGTGTAGCACAGCAGCTCCTCATATGCTGAGACCCCGTGGCATTACACAACGGCCATTTTGCTTCTGCAGCTTCTTCCGAGTACATGTGGGCAACGTGGGACACAGACAAAATGGTTTCCATGGCAACTTGTACTTCAGAGATGCCAGTGAGAAAATTTGCGTTGGGGGAAAAAAATTCTGCTTCGACTCACGTTGCAAGCAAGCACAGAGGTGGGCTGCGGCAATACCCTAGAAATGGCTGATGTAAAAATATCTCGGGTGATTTTCCTTCTGCAGTGCTCAGCCTGCTCTCTTCTTGGCTGGTGTACAGTGGGCTGGCTGATGGCATTTATCCCATGCAGTTACAAAGCAACACCCTGTCGCTATCTGCAACCCCTTCGTTTTTTCCAAAAAGGCCAAAGTGGGAGCTCTGGGGAGCAATGTGCTGTTCTGGCCACCTCACCCCTCTGGCCCTGGAACGGGAGAGATGTGGTCCAGGAGTGAAACTCAATCCCCTTCAGCCACGGAGCTGGACTATCCTCCAGCTGTTGGCCACTAGCTGCTGTGCCTCCATTTCCTTTGGGGAGGCTAATGGTAGCTCAGGGGCAGATAGACAAAGAGAACCCCAAGAAACCGCCTCAGCAGACAAATCTTAAGGTCATGTCCCAGAGTACTGCACTGAATTTAATAGAGGAAGATGGACATTTGCCGTGTGAGCTAATGTCTAGAAGAGTGGTGGCTCTGTCTGGAGGGACAGAGTGAAGCCAAGGAACCAGGCTGAGCGTCTGCTTAACACCTGCGCCCAAGAGGTGTGTTGGTCAAGGGGGGGTTCTCCAGCACGAGAGTGAACGCAGACCCTGATGGTTTTCATGTCACAGGCAACTGTCCAGGGGAGGGGAAGCATGTTGTTCAGAGACGCTGCATAACTGGGTCTATTTGTTCTGGAGAACAAACCCTGAAGACCCTGGTTTACCCCCAGTCCGGTGTGATTAGTCTCTGGTTTCCCCAATGTCTGGCGTGATTATGCCTCCCAAAGCAAGGGGAATACCCAGACCCCAGCAGAGGCGGAAAGGACGGCGTGCGACCCCCAGCAGGCGCTCTCCGCTGCAGCCGGCGGCTCAGCCCCGGGCCACCGCTGCACTCCCCTGCACCAGCGACGCTTCCTAGCGCTGCGGGAGCCGGGCGCCGGCCCCCCAGCCTCCCTCCCCGCCACCCGCGGTGCCCAGCGCCAGCGCGCCGGGGGGGCGCTNGACCCTGGCCCCGCGGCGCCCCCCGGCCGCCCCGGGGGTTCGGGGAGGGCAGAGCCGCGGCGAGCGGGGTCCTGCCCCGGGGCCCCGCTGCCCGCATTGCAGCCTTTATGTAAGCGCGGCCGGGCTGCCCGCTCCGCCGCAAGGGCACCCGCACGCACACCGGGGCGCACACGGGCTCACACACACGGAGCTGGTGTGCAGGCGTGCCCGCCCAACACCACGCGTGCAGAAAGCAACATGTATGCACGCGTACACCGTGCACAGCCATGCATCGCCATGGGCACGCACGGGCGCACACAGAGCTACGTGCACGCAGGCTGTGCGCACCCGTGGGCATCCACACGCTGTGGGCAGATGTGGGCATGGGGAGCGCCACGCATGCACACACTGTGTGCTCACACATCGCCGTGGGAATGCCCGTGGGAATGCCCATGGGCCGCCATGCATGCACACACACACGCCATGTGCACACAGGCATTGCTGTGCAAACGCAGGCACACACAGAGAATGCTGCGTGTCTATCCTCGTACCAGTGTTCAAACCCGCTGGTGCATGCTATGCCACATGCATGCACGCAGCTCTGTGCACACATGAGCACACCCTGCATCAGGTGCACACACACACTCACTTACACCTGCACAGCCACAGAAAGCCGTGGGCATGCACACCGTGCAAGGTATGCTTGCATGCCTGTGCACACAAGCACAGTGAGCTCCCCCCTCCTGTCTTACATGGGTCACTCTGAGCGCACACAGGGGAGCGGTCCAAAACTGCAGCAGTGGCGGGTGCGGCCTGCGTGCCCTGGGCAGCCTGTGACCTAGTCCCTCCGTCTCCCCTGTGCGTGCTCTGGGTGCTGAGCCCAGCTAACCAGCCCCGTTCCCCCCACTTGGGGCCATCAGGTGGGCAGACAGGCAGGTACAAAGTCACTGCCATCTCTAACACACCCATGCGCACAAAAAGGTGTACATGGACCCATGCATGGGTACAAACATGCACACAAATTGTATGAATGCCCACACCATGGAGGCTCACACACACACACTCAGGCACACATATAGGCATGTATGCACCAAGGCTTGCACAAAGCCAGCGGTGGGGGAGGGAGCTGGAGGGGCCAGAGGTGCACAGCGGAGCAGCGCTGTCACATTTGCAGCTCAGCTCCCCAACCAATGTAGAGATGGAGGATGGCTGGAGACATCCCTGGAGATGGTGGCAGAAAGAGCTGTGCAGGCTGTAAAAGATACCTGCTGCCTGGCAGGGAGCAGCGAGAAGGCTCAGTCGGGTTCCCCACTGAGCCGAGGCTCCATTTAAGCAACCCAGCTGATGGATGCCTGCATCCATGCCACCTCTAAGCCTTGTCCCCATGGCAAACCCCACAGAGCCCCGGGCCAGAGCAGGGTTGCAGGTGCTGGCATGTCCCTGTGTGAGTGGTGGGATGTGGGGAACAGCTAATCTGGGGTGCAGAGGGGGCTGCGGGTGCTGGGGCATCAGGGTGCTGCGAGTGGCCACGCTGTCCCAAAATGCAAGGGTTCTCCTGGCCCCACAGCCCCAGCATGGGGCAGAGCCACCCTCAGTCCTCACTCCCTGGCACTGTGCCCAAGCAGGGGGCTGTGAGGCAGAGGAGGGGCTGGGAGCCTGTGCATGCAAAATGGCTCCTGTCGGTCAGCTGCTGTGCGGCACAGCACACCCCTCACCCTGACACAGCCCTCAGCCTCTCCCTGCACTGCCTGGTCTTGCCCCAAGGCCCATGCCCCAGCCCTGCTGGGTGCAGATCCTCACCCACCCCTCATATCAGCACGGCACCAGGCACCTCTGCACAGGGCACTCTCCTCCTCCTGCCTCCCCAGGTGACCTCCCCAAACCCTTCCCTGGTAATTCCTTCCTTCTCCCATAATCAGGTCTCCAGCCCCAGCTTGCTCTGTGCCCTCAGCTTGCTCCCACCCAATGCCAGACAGGACCTTCCCTTCTTTCATCCCACCAAGTCTCCAGGTCCCCTTCCCCAGGCATGCTTCATCCTCCCCTCCTGTCCTAGCAAGCCCAGTCACAGAGCACGTCCTGGGGCTCAGGCAGATGCTTGGAGGAGGAAGAAGTGTTATTTCCTCCCAGACATCAAAGTACTTGCACTGATTCACCCTAGCTGGAGACCTGCCACCAGCTGGGGACATTCCTTGTGCTGTGAAAGGGCATTAGGTAATAAAGGATCCCCCAGGGATTACCCAGCTCCTTCCTCTCCACTTGACACAAAATAGGATCCTGCTGGAGACCAAAATCCCAGCCCTGTAATAACAGCAGGATCTTGCTGAGACCCTCCTTCCCGGTTTCAGTATAACCCAGATCCCCTGTGACCCATCACCCTGGCATGCTGTGGGCAGATCCCGGCTCCTGTCCCCCGCTGCCCCCCCAGCTTTCTCATTTCTCTGTGTGCTCAGGGCCAGATGGCTGATTTGCTCTGTGGCTCTGCACTCCTTCTCCTGCTCGGAGTCCCAGCTGACCACTTTGTTTGTAATAGTCCTTGGAGGGGAATTACAACTGAGTATTAAATGCGTGGTTAAAGAAATCGCATTACACAGTGTGACTGTAAGGGAGATGTTTCCCTTTAATCTGTAATCCATGAAAGTTATTAGTTTAGCAAGCGGAGCGGCTAGGCATGGCATTTCCATTAAGATATAACCCTGAGCAGACCCATCACCTCTGCACAGGCTGCAGCCCAAACTGTGGCACAGCACCCCTCACTCCTTGGCGCAGTCCTTGCTTCATTGTTCCCAGTTATTTGAATGCATTATCTCGTTAACGTGGGGCTGTTTAATGTTGCAGAAAAGAAAAGGAAAATAATCACACTCGATGGCCGATGTGCTCCTGTGAAATAATGTTTGTGTCATGTATCCTGTCCTACAGGTCTATGCAATATTAGTTAGTCACCCTCCTGCTCCCAACGATCACCTAACACCAACACCCGTATCATACACAGCTGGCTTCTACAGGATCCCTGTCATTGGTCTGACAACACGCATGTCTATATATTCTGATAAGGTAACTGATGCATGTTTCTAGCCTAGTACCTCATACATGTGGTGTAAATCAAGAGTGCCCATCAGGAGGGTTAATGATGTCTACACTACCCTGCCTATCTATGTGTCTGTCTGTCCATCTATCCTCTCCAGTTCAACCTGCAGCTCCCTCTCTCTCCCGCATTCCCTGGTACTTTATTTTTTCGCAGCTGCCAGTGTTGACCTACATAGTGCTGGATGATTTCTGCAGCATTTCTCTGCTAGGCTGCTGGGCTCGCAGGTCTTTAGCCAAGGCGAATGCATGAACTAGCTCCTGCCCTGCTCACTAGTGACAGCTGGGAGGGCCTGGATGCTCCCCAGGTGTGGGGGGACCTGCAGAGGGGCAGGAGGATCCTAGCAGAACCTGTATATTGGGCAGGAGCTCCCTGGGGATTGAAGGTTGTTTTGTTGCATTAATTTCTCTGGGTTTATGTGATATTGGTAAGGGACGTAATAGAATCGACTAACGAGTTATCCTGAGGCTTTAAATGACATTCAGTCTGGCCAGCATTCAAGAAAGAGGTTAAAATTCCAGTGTCTCAAACCACTGTCTGCTCTTCCTGTGGCAACACCAAGACTTTCAGGCTGGATGAGGTCCTGCTTTGGGGGGGTAGCTGGGGGGCAATCCCCTGGCCTGAGCCATGAGATGCTGCCATGGCCCAGCTCTTCTACCGGGTGCTCAGCTCACAACTCACCTTACAAACACACTGTGATTAGTAAAACAAAAGAAGGAGCTGAGCAGAGCCAGGCAGGCCACATGCCATTGCAGCCTTGGTGGAGGTTTTCATCCAGGTGCATGAGCTTAGTGTGTGAGACCAGGCCTGTTTCGAAGCACGAATTGGTCTTTGCTGAGAAAATGTGAATATTCACAAATGCAAATGTTCAGTGCAAAAATAGTCACTCTGCCTACATGCTAAATGAAGTAAAATTTCAGGAGGGAGGAGCAGAGGCTCCCAGAGATGCAGCCTGCAGGACTGCTCAGCTGGAACAGCAGCAGGTCTTGGCATCTCCCACCAAGTAAAACCATTGTAGGACAACCAGCAAGCCAAGACCTTGGTAGTGACAGCAGTGGTGGCTGCCAGGGGCTGAGGACCCACATGCCCTGTCAGGGTCTTGTCAGGCACTGTTACAAGGAAATGGATGGTAACAGAGCTGGCAGACTGAGGGAGAGGGCAGGTGGGAAATGTGCAGGGGTAATGTGGTTCATGCTCCCATGGGGAGGAGATAGGTCCAATCATCAATGTCACTGAGAGGGACCTTGTCACAGTGCACACGATGGCAGAGAGAGAGGACCGTGTATGTTATCGGTCCAGCTTCATCTCACCAGAGCCATGCTCACCAAAGCAAGTTGGCCACCTTTTCCACAGCATGACCTTATGCTGAATTTGCATGCTCACCCTGAAGGGGTGGGAGCTTCCCCAGCAGATTGCTTCAGCAATTTTTTTCCCTATTTAAAGCACATTTTCTGCAAAAGTGGCTCATAAAAACCACCTGGCTCACTTCAGAGCTGGAGGAGTGACCCACTATGGCAGTGGCAACCCACTGCAGTGACAGGGAGATGCTCCATGCTGAATATTTGGGGGAGCTGGGCAGGTCAAGGGCTGTGGGCTGCACTTGCCTGGCAGGGACTCAGCAGGGAGGCCACACTGCCTGCACTGGGCACATCTTACCCCTCTGAGCACTGCTGCCTGCCTGGCCTCTTGCTCAGAGCCTTCCCACTGAGACAGCTGGGGGCTTGAGGACTTTGAGCTCTGCAGAGGTGCAGGCAGGAGCTAGGACAAAGGCAGGGACTGGGTGGGTAGAGGAGCAAGGACATTGAATAGTGCACTGGCAGGAGATGGAGGGCATGGCAAAGGTGGGAGTGGAGTGGAGTGGAGGACAGCAGAGCAAAGGGGTGTGAAGCCATGGGACAGGATGGTGAAAGGCTCTGCACTGCCATGCAGGACAGGCTGGCTGGTGCAACACAGGGACATTCAGCTGGTTCCCTTTTTGGTTTCCACTGATCAGCTTGCTTTTTTTTTTTTTTTTTTAATTCAGGAAATTATATCTTTCAGCTTAGTTTCTATGGAAACAAGCTTGTAAGATCACTTTGTATGTATGCCCCTGATTGGTTTTGAAGGCATGAGCCAATTTTAGCTAAATTTCACAGGGAGTTGAAGTCTCAGAGTTAATTATGGTCCTCCAAAGGCTAAGCTGCCAGGCAGAGGAAAGGCATGGGCCTCAGCAAGGACAGGTTTGCCCAGTACCTTTTGATGCTCTCAGCACATCTCCAGTCGAGCATAGTGGCCCATGAGCTGTAGCCAGTCTTTCAACAAAGATACCTGAGGGAAGCAAGCTTTATTGCTCCCAGTATTCAAAGAACTATTTGTTCTAGAGAACAGCATTATAGCTATCAAACTGTACATTCTGGCTTGGCAGCCTTTGTTTGGCCTCCTTCTGCATACATCTCATGAAATCATTACCTGTTTCTTCACCAAGATCCTCACATCATTCAGTACAGTCCTGCCTGCACAGTGATGAGGTCTCTGAAATCTGGGTCACCTCTGAGTGAGGTGAGCAGGGAACTGCAGGAGGAGAGAGGAGGGTTTCACGGTAAAGGCAGCAGAGTGGTATCCATTGCTGTGGTGTCCATCACTGTGGAGAGCCCTTCATGGACTCCTCATGGACTGAGCATTACAAAAACCACACTCTGACCTTCTCATGTTGGACCCCCTCAGCAGATAGGCTGGACTATTGCTTTAGTGCTTCTGTTCCTCATGTGTCATTGAGGGTATTTATATCTCCTTTATATTTCAGCTGAAAAAATGAGATGACATTGACTTCTTGACAATATGAAAAATATGAAATGACACTGAGAGCGTGGGAGTGAAGCTCGTGGGGAAATGCACAGCTCAAGAGCCAGGAAGGTCTGGTGCCATTCATCACCACCATGTGGGACCACACCTACGTGATGGGAATGAAGGGACATGCTGGTGGCCCAAGGTGCTGAGCTTCACACCATTCCTCCATGGGAGAGGCAGTGCAGCAGCGGATCAAGGGTGGCTCTTAATTGAGACCTGCTCTGCTGCTTGAAAGAGATTGAAAATGCAGTTTAGTCATTCTGTACTTGGAGAGCCATTTCAATGTCCAGTACCTGGTCCTGGTAGTTGAAATGAGGTCTGTCTCTCTCTTTCTCACTCTCTCTCAAGCCTGGACCTGGGATGGTTTTTCTCTCTGATTCCTTGTCTCAGATAACCACTCCATGCCCTCCTTGGGGTTACTGCTCACTGAGAGTGGTATTTTTCTTTATTACTCATCTCACTGGCAACTGATGCTCAGCGGAAATGGTGTTAGTCAGTGTGGGAATCTGTACCAACAGTGGGGAAAAAGTGATTCCCCTCGACCGAGGTCAGGGTCAGGACTCCTTCATTGGCACCTGCAAGAAGTGACTGAAGAGGCTGATTAACATAATGTAGAGACGTTTTCCCCAGGAATGGGTTTCACAGCCACCGCCAAGCAGCTCAGCTGTCAGCAGGGGTGGCCTGCAGTGCTCCAGAGCAGATGAGGGGCTCTGTGCACTGAAGCCTGTGCTGATGGCAGTGATGGAGCCCGCTCATCCCAGTGGAGGAGAGCTCTTCACAGGCTCTCAGGATTCAAGCTGGAAGGAGGACAGAGCATCTCCACCACTCCACAAGGCTGCTGTTGCAGTGCTGGGACATTCCTCAGAGGTTAACAAGTCCTTTTCTCCAGGCACTGCAGGGGAAAGGCAGACAATGCATTTGCACCTGAGCTCCCCATATGTTTGCTCCTACTAAAATCCCTCCCAGCGCACGTCTAAGCTATTGCAGAGTTATCTCAGCTCCCTCCCACGTCTGCAGCTATCACGCGGGGCAGTGGGCAGGCTGCTTTGTGGTGGGGCTCAGAGACACATGTGCTGGCTGGGGGGCAGGCTGAACAGAGCAGGGGGCAGAGCAACCCAAACTCCTTCCATAGAGACACTGGCCAAGACTTCTTTTCTGTACCCAGCTGATGATTTTTGCTAAATTACCAGGAACTTACATATTGGGATCTCTGACAATCTCCTTGAAACTGCCCAGTCAGCTCAGTTTTGGGGCACATTGCTAAAAGGGGAACTGACCATGTTATTTCCCTAGGTGATGAAACAAAAGCATATAATTTCCTCAAGCCTGTAGGAAAAATTACTTTGCCAGCCACGGAGTGTGAGCTTTGATGAGCCCTTAGGCAGACAGAGGTAAAGAAGATAGCAATCCTTTCACTCATGGACCTGTATGTGGTCCTTATTTGGACATATTTGTACTGCCTGGTGGCCGCACAGCCATGCCTGTACGCTCCCTATACATGTGTGTGTACCCTATGCACACAAACTCCACCAACAGGCACCCACAACGTGCACCCTCCCCCTCAGGCACGGCCTGGCCACGTGCAGACTCTTTGTGCACAGCTATTCATGCACACACATGTTTTCTGCATGTATATACTCACATTTATGCATACAGAGTCTTTGCCTGCACATAACACACACACACACGATCTACTCATATTCAGCTACTCTTCATACATACTCATGTCAACAAAGCCCATACCACTAATAATTTGTGGTTCCTAAGAGACTGGACACAGCACGTGTCCCCAGCCTCATAACCACACTCGCTCTCAGTGTATTTAGGCTCCAGACCTGTGGGTTTCTGCGGAGTTGAATCCACATGGAAGCCTGGATTCAGTCCCAACCTGTATTTACTTACTTTTTGCAGAAATGGAATTAAGTGAGGAAGCACAGGGCTGAGCAGTCAGCTTTTGGTGGGAGATAGGAGGATACTGCAGAAAGCTGCTCCTCAGCTCAGGTCTGCTGAGCGATTCCGAACGCTCACATCCCAGCCCTCCCAGCCAGCAGCAGGCACGCTTGGAGGAAAGCAAATTATGTGAATCCTGCAAAACATCTTACAAGAAAAACTGTTGATTTGTAATTAGGAGCATTTTTGCTGTGTGCCTGATCCAAGGGGAGTGAGTTATGACCCATGACAGCTCAGAGTTAAAGTACTTGGTAGCAGTACGTCAGGGACAGTGTGATGAGCAGTGCAGCTGAAATGAATGATGATTGTCTCACAGAGGCTGTGTTAAAAAAATCAGGTCTTTGTAATCAGGTCTTTATTTGCCTAAAAAAGGGCTTACTATAATTCAAAAATCATTGCATCCACATATTTTGCAGTACAGCCCCATGTGCTCGTGCCCATGACCAGGAAAATTCTGTGCTGAGTTCAGAAGGATTTGCCAGAGACCTGTCACTGCATATGCTGTGGTATGGGTTACCATATCACACAAAACCTGATTCCCAACTGCCGCTAGACATAACAAGTTGGAATTGTTAACATTTGGGGGGACTCTACTTTCATTTATTTGCCAATCTTTGGGCCCTGCAGAGAAGTTCAGGAGTCCCAGGTGCTTCAAAAGCTGAGCACAGAATGTGAGTTCTCATCTTCAAATCTAGATTCAGCATTTGCAATTAGTTATTCTTCATTATCCTATTTAAAACTACAATTCTGTAATCTGAGTGTTGAGACACCATCATAGCCAGTCCATGACCCTTTTGACACCACCTCAGAAAGCAAATATGCCTGAACTGTTAAACCAGGTTGCTCTCCAACAACTCTGCAGTAAAATTTGTTCACCTGAACCTAGTGATATGTATTTACAACACTTAAGAAAGCCACAATCAGTTTAAACAGCATTCTTTCAAGCTAGTTGAGAACTAGAAAATAATTTGATGCACTACATTAAAATTTCAAAGATGCTTTCATTTCAAAAAGAGATAGAAATAATTTTGTTAGATTTTTTTTTTAGCCTGTATTTTTCTATTTTTTTCTACTATTAGCTATTCTGTTCTTTTTTCATTTGTCTTCTGATTTTTTTTTCTCATTTCCATGGATTTCCTTAAAGCAATTACAAATGCTGAGGGATTAAAAATTAAATATGCTCAGACCCATCTTGTGTGCCCCTAGCCCAAGCTGTGGAGCTGGACCTGGAAATACTGGGCATCTATGCTGACTCCAAAGAGAGCCTGAGCACCATGTTGGTGTGGAAACCATAGTTGTCCTTCCATTGTTTGTCCCCGTGAAGCTTCTTTCGTACCCCATTGATTAGTACTGGGCTTGTGGGGTGAGCTGCATTTCTCCTACTCTTTGTGTAAATGGGTATGTTTGTATCAGTCATACAGAACTGCAGTTCTGAGATGCTTGTTACAGCTCTCCTGGTTCATTTCCTCCTTTGATTAAACATCCACAGTTCTTCTTGGTCTTCAGTAATTAGGAAATGTTTCCAGTGCTTTGGTATTTTTGCTGTTGCCTCCCTCATTTCTATGTTTTGGGCCAGGGCAGCAGAACGGACTTGCTGTCCCACTGCAGATACCTGAACATGACAGAGGTTTTGCAGTGCTTTCAATACATTGCATGGTTTGGTTTGACTTTATCACTGTGTTGAGTGTGAGGAAAAGGCATCATCTGTTCTGCTTATCCCTTCTGTGCAGGTCCATAGTGGACATGATGCCCTTTCTCTTCCAGAGTGAATTACTTTGGCCCATTCAGGCCATTTCTGACCCTTGTTGGGTCAGATCCCTGGATAAGCAGGTCTGGACAAGCCCTGTTTGGGCCAGAGGACAATCTCAGCCTTAAAAAAAAAAAAAATTATGGTACTTTCCATTTTGTCCTCTCCTTTTCAGATTTCTGTCTCCCTCCAGCCCGTAGCTGGTTTGTCAAGTAGTGTCCATGCTGAGCATAAGCACTTTCATTTTCTAATATTTGACTCTGGGGCCTTTTGGAAAAGCTGCATTTTTTGAAATCTCTCTGTCAGCTATAGCTTTTGGTCCAATCGCTCCCCAAAGTGCTGTACTTAATTAGGCTGGAATTGCTATTGCTCAATCATCCAACCATAATGATGTCTTTAACCAAATCAGATAGGTTAGCTGGGGCATGAGTCCAGAGCTGCCTCCTGTGTGCTGCTGCAGAACGAGCTGACCTAGAAACAGCCAAACAGCATATTATAAAACTGCTTTTCTGAACTTCTCTCACGACAAATAACTAATATATACCTGCATGTACCTGCAGCTGCTCCTTGTCACTCTCTGAAGGGAATTAATTTTCTTTTTTATGTCCTTTGCTCAGTAATATTTTCAAAAATTCAAGAAGGGTGGCTATATTTGCACTGAATGTTGCTGACAGTTCATTGCTGGACAGGCTTTTCTTCACCACATGTTTACAGATCACAAAGCAAAAAACCCTCTCTCCCATTTGCTGGGTTAACCACAGAGAGTTACAAAATCATAGCCAGGGTTTGCTTCTCAGCCAGAAGAAAGGAGTGCAGGTCCCATAGGCTAGCTCAAGGCATGCCACCCAGAGGTCTACCAAAAATTGCTGCTCTGCCTCTTTGGCCTTGTGATCCCAGCCCTGTCCCTGCAAACCTGTCCAGTCCCTGAGATGCACCCTGTCCAATGACCCAACCAGTCTATGTTTAGCTCTTGTTCTTCCTTGCAGAGCATCCACCTGTCCTTTTTGCGCACGGTCCCACCATACTCTCACCAGGCCAATGTCTGGTTTGAGATGATGAGAGTCTTCAACTGGAATCACGTCATTCTGATAGTCAGTGACGACCACGAAGGTCGTGCTGCACAAAAGAAGCTGGAGACCCTCTTGGAGGAGAGAGAGTCCAAGGTCAGTTCCTGAACATTGTCTTGTAGCTTTGTTTAAGCAACAACAACAAAAGTAGAAGTCTCGGGCTGTTGTATGTATGTAGATTTCTGTATGTAAAACACCTTTTCTTTCCATTGTAACATGGCTAACATGCTTAAAGCATCAACAGTGTCTGACTAGTACCTGACAGAACTTTGTACTTTATTCATTTCACTTGCTTTGCCATGGTCAAAATCTCCTACATGTAAATCGACTACAAAATGAAGGGAAGGATAACCTGGAGCTCTGCAAATGCCTCGCCCAAGATTCCCAACTAAGGAGAGGACCAGTCGCTCAGCTTAGGGAAGCACCTGCCCCATTACAGCCACCCAGGGGCCAGGCAGACGCAGCAGGGCCAAACCAACCCTGAAAAGCAGCTTCTGAATTGGCTAAATGGAGCTCACCTTAGTGGCTTAGGATGAGCAGGGGCAGCCGGCGCATTGATGCACAGCGGTATAATGCACCCTCTCTATAAAGCTGTCGGCTCTGCAACTGCAGGCTGACACCCCCGTTCCCATCTCCATTGAAGCACATGCCAAACGCTGCTTTCCTGACACCCCATGCTGTTATGAGAGGGCGGTTGCAGCTGGCAGGAGCAGCTTTATCAAGGAGGTGCACTGCACCTGCACTCAGGGCCATGTGGGGGAGCAGGGAGGGAGGCAGGGGAGGTCCCCAAGCCTGCCAGAAATTCAGAAGGACTAACATAGACCTGCTGCCGTTGAGTAAAGGGACCCAGACAACATTCAAGCCAAGCAGGGAAGGAGAACACAGGGAGCCATTCGGCTGCAGTGGTTCAAAGGCAGGCACCTGTCTGGAAGGCAAGGAACCACCACCTGCCCTACAGGGTGAAGTCCCAAGACATCCTCTTGCCCAGGGCAGGGTGAGGTCCCCTTCAAGTGGGCAGAGTCCAAGCCCATTTCCAAGTCTCCAGCAGTGTCAGGTCAGGCAACCATTCCTGGCTGCTCCCACCTGGGTCACAGGCAGGGACCACAACCTGCTCTTCTCCAACTCCACCAGCAGCCACTGGACATTTGGCAGTTGGCTGTTGAGGAGATATGGCCATAGATACTTCTTGTGCTTGGAGTTGGCAGCTGAGCTGAGAGACCAATGAGAGCAGCCTGCCACTGCTCTTCATCACCTCTTGTCAAGCCACTGGAGGAAAAACTGGTGCAGGGGTGAGGGCTGGCACAAGCCACACTGACCAATAGCTTTTGATTTTGGTGGTAGTTTCCAAGAAGTTTCATCCTTGCTGCATCCTGGGCCATCATGAGACACTGGTGTGCTACCAACCATGGTGGGATTCTCCTGCCTCCACAGGCAGCTTCCTGCTGGGTGACAGTGGGCCAGTATTTCTCTCCAAAGCTTCTTCCCAGCACAGTGTCCCTCACGCAGGGAGAGCTGTGGAAAGGTTGTTTCCACTGTCAGTGCGTTGTCCCTTTCCTTGCATCTTTTGATTTCCACCTTCTGTTTTCCTGCAGATCCTGTGCATCCCCTTTTGCTGCTCCTTCTCATGCCCCTAATCCCTGCTAGCTTCATGCAATGGTCCCAGGCACAGGTTGTATTTCTTCTTCAGCCTGCCCATCCTACAGGAAAGCCTTTGATATCTGGGACTTCAAAGATGGGGGGGGGAAAGTGTCTGTCCTCTCATCTGCCCCATATTTGCACTGCATCTGTGACATGTCTTGGTGCCTCCTGGCAGCCACTGGGCTACTGCAAATACCCTAGCCATCCTCCAGCCTGGGGCATGTGCTCTGTGATGGTAGGTCACCTTGTCTTCCCTCTGGGATGCGCCACAGCATCTTGTTTCTTTTTCCTTGAGGAGCTTGCTGTAGTCAAATTGGCTGGTCTGACTGGTCTGGAAGGTAGATAACCCCCATCAGGGCATAATGTCCCATCAGGACACCTCTTTCTCAATCTCTTCTGCTAATTGCTCTTCTAATCACTGGTGTGCTGACTCCCTTCATGCTGTGAAGTGATACCCTGGACCCTTCCATAACCTCCTCAAGGCCTGCCTGGGCCATGGGAAGAGAGAAGGCAGGAGACCTGCTCTTGACCTCTTCAAGGCTTGAATCACAGCCCCTGAGCACCTGGGGCTGGGTTAGAAGCTAACCTGCCCACCTGAGCTCTTGGATCTGAGCATGGCTTGTCCCCTGGAGTCTGTAACAGTGCTGGGTGTCACTCAGGCACTACTGCATGGATTTGCACTTCAAGCAGGTATTCATAGCCCAGCACTCAGGCCAGGCTGGCCAGCCCTGGTGCACCCCACGTGCTAGCCTTGTCTTAGGTCTGACTGTAGTAACTCTCAGCCTGGAGCTACTGCTTCATCCAGTACAACTCTGCTCACTCATCTGGGCAGGCCCACCATTGCAACCAACGCTGCTCGGGTTCAGAGGGAAATGTGAGATGCTGTGAAAATCAGAGGTTGTCCAAGTCAGAGGTGGCAGGTCCCTGATGTGCTGACTCCCTTCCTCTGGGACAGTGGTGTTCATAAAAGCGGTAATTTTTTGAGTGAATGCTGGAGAACATGGTGGAAAGTGAATTTTGAATTTGTGGGACTCTGCGTGGGCTGAGGAGCAGGGAAGTGCTGCAGGGCCACAGGGAAAAAGTGAAAAGAGAGGAGACATTACTGTTCTAGTTCTGTCAATAGAGGTGGGGACAGGGGAAGACAGAGGTTATCAGGTGCCATCAGGTGCCATCAGGTCCAGCTTTGCTGCACCCAAGACTCTGTTTCACTTTGCTGACCAGCTTGGGTTGAGGTGCCAGTACATCCTGGGCACCTGAGGTGATTCGTGGCTGGAGGCTGCAAGATGGATGATCAAGTTTCCAGCTAAATTGATGGGGCCTGAGGATAAGTGGCCAATGTCTCTTCATTGCAGAATATTGATGCTGTCCTTCTGCTGCAGCTCTGCTCTCCCTGGAGGCAGTTGTTACTCCAGGTCTCACTGCAATCTGAGCAGACTCTAATAAACCATCACAGAAATCCCTGCCATGGACGTCATCAGAAGTGAAGGCAGACCTGGGCTCCGAGCAGATTTTGCCTCCTTGGATACTTTTCCTTACAAAGACCCAACTTCTTTGAGCTATGAAAAATCTGCCAGGCTGTGTCCAAGGAGAAGAAAGGAAAGATCATACAGCTGCACAGAAAGGAGACCTGGCAAAATGTCCTGCCAAAGACTGATCTGAGTTCTCAGGAAGAAACAAGCTATTCAATTTGGAAAGCAAGATGCAAAGATAAAACCTAGCTGCCTAAGGAACAACCTGGGAACATGAACCCTTGCATTACTGGCATGCTAAGGGTTGGGTTCCTGGCAGAGATCAGTTGCCATTGCCATAAGATGCTGCAAATGGAGATTGGAATAGAGCTGTGTCCCATACCCCATGCACACAGACCAGGGATGTGCAGATGCAATGGGACGGGGCTGAGAAGAAGAGGTCAGACTATGTCCCACGAAAACCTGCCAAGCACTATCCTGCAGGGACTGTCAGGTTGATGGTATTGGCATGACCACAGGGGCTGCTCCCAGGAAAATCCACAGAGATCTGTGCACACTGCTGCAGGGTCAAGGCTTCTGAAAGCAGAGGCTGTCAGCCCTCAGCACACTGCCTGCCAGAAGTAGGTTTCCTGCTGCTGGCTCATTTGGGGATGAGCAGCAGAGGTGGCTAAGGCAGGAGACAAGGCGGGGAGCACGCTCTCTGTTCCAGTCCGTTATCTGCAGGGTCAATGCATGCTGAGCCACCTGCCCCTAGTCCAGGTGTGATGTTCCAGCCAGCAGCATGGAGACCACCAAGCAGAGAACTCCAGTAGACACTCGTAGGGCCAGGTTATGGGCACTGTGGTCTCTGGCAACTGCCCCTCCCAGGGCCATCCGTGTGCCGCAGCACCGCAAGGTGCCCTCGGCCCTCCCCAAGCACCAGGTAACAGCTGCAATGTCATCCCATGATCACCATTGCTTCATATTGCCACGCTTTGAGCCAACATGGGACGTAGAGAGCTTTTTCTTTCTCTTTTGGACAGCAACAGAGCTCCAAAAAGCTGCTCCCTCCTTGCAGGAGGTGAGAAGTTCAGCTGAGACACCTCATTTGCTGTGAACTTTCTTAGGGTGAACAGGATTGTAATGACAATAGTGATGGTAGTAATGCTAATACTATTAACTGTAACAGTTTGTGTTTATCCAGCACTTTCCATACACAACATTTTGTCCTTTACTTCCACAGTAATTCCATGGAAATCCCACCACTTAGGCCCTTAGAGATGCATAGATTGTTTCTGAGTTTAAGATAAAAATTTCTTGCTGAAGAATTCCCCAGTCCCACAAGGGAAATGCAACTGCATCGCAACAGCTGTGACACTCAGGCTTGCTCTAACCGATACGGCTTTGCACCCTGTCGCTCCCGTGAGAGCTGAGGCACTCTCTCCTGATAGTGGTTTTTGCGAGCTCCAGCGTTATAGAGACCCTTTAGCAAACAGTGGAGGAGGAGGTGGATGTTGGATTGCTTTACTACACGTCATTTTCAACTGTTTATAATATTCTTCTGTGTCTACATATTTTCTCTGTGCACATTATTCATCAGAGTAAAAAAAGGAACTATGAAAACCTCGACCAACTTTCCTATGACAACAAGCGAGGACCCAAGGTATATATGCATGGAAATGCACGCCGCCCACCAACCTAACTAGCAAATGAAAAATAGCCACAGCCACCAGAAAAATAAAAAAGAAAAAAAAAAAGAGAAAGAGAAAAAAAGAAAAGAAAAGAAAGGAAAAAAAAAGATCCATGACTATGTTTCTTGGTAGCACGTTTTTATGTTGAGATAGTGTGGTTTGGACTTGAGAATGGAAACCTAGCCAGCTGACCCTGGAAGGATTTCTTTTTGAAACATGCATGTGAACCAGTAATTAACTTGCAAGTTTTTTTTTTTTTTTTGAAAAGTTGAACCAACCCCCTTTCCTCCCCAAAGGAAACGGTTCCTTGGTGTAAGTTGTTCACTTTTACTCCCAAAGGTTAACCCTGTGCAATATGTTTTTTTCATTTCCCATGTTTTTGAAAAACAACACTCGTTTGAGTTTTCAATTGCATTTCAAAGCCTTTTTCTCTTTCCTGTACAATGCACGCCTCTTTTTGGGTCTTGATTGACTTCAGTTTGCATGCACAGTGCAAAAAAAAAAAAAAAACCCAAAAAGCCAAAACCTTAAAAGAGAAAGGAAGGAAGGAAAGAAAGAAAAGAAAGAAAAGAAAAGAAAAAAAAAGAAAAAAGTAGCTATAACCAACCTTATTTAGCAGACTTTTGTGCAGTTTAATGAATTCTCTTGACCCTTTTCTAGATAGCATGGCTCTCACAAGCAGTCCTGGGGCTCCTGCACTAACCAGCTTTGCTCACACCAATCACAGGCTGAGAAAGTGCTTCAGTTTGACCCTGGAACCAAAAATGTGACATCACTGCTGCTGGAAGCTAAGGAGCTGGAGGCTCGTGTCATCATCCTTTCTGCCAGGTAAGGCAGAGCTGTCCCTTCCCCTCCCTGCTCCGATTTCCTCACTCTACCCTTTGCAACACTGTCCAGCACTGAAGTCAGTAAAGATTTGGGGCACGTTGCTCTTTCAAGGAGTGTGGGAGAAAACCCACATAAAGCCTCATGTCCCAGGCAGACAGTAGATGCTGTGTTGCTGGCCAGGGAGCTTGCAGTCATGAGCATGGTTGAGATATCTGCCTGTCCTGTGAAGTGCTAGCAGCTGCAGAAATAGCAGTAGTTACTGATGATGTATCCTGATCCACCTCTGAAGGAGGGGAGTCCTATTGCCCCCATGCCTATAGACAGTGAGCAATAAAGAATGGGCCAGATACGCAGATGCTCAGCAGGGCTGGGTGCTTTGGGATTAGATTAGAAGCTGAGAGAAAGGTTCCCATTGCATCAAGGAATTAACCATTGCCCAGGAGAACCAGTTATCAGAGGAGGACTGTCTGCAGTTGTGTTTTCCCTGGCTCTGCCACCCCCTTGGGATCCAATACAAGAGAACAGGGGCCATCCAGCACCTGGAGCCACATTGCCGTTCCCTTCTTCTCGTTGCAGTGAGGATGATGCGGCCACGGTGTACAGATCAGCAGCCATGCTCAATATGACAGGCTCCGGCTACGTGTGGCTGGTGGGGGAACGGGAGATATCAGGCAATGCTCTGCGTTACGCCCCTGATGGTAGGCACCCACCAGAGTTGCCTGTCCCACTGTCAGCCAGGCTTGGAGGAGCCTGCTTGGAGCTGGGATGAGCAGCCCCTGCACTGCCATGGACCCCTTGGGCTGGGGGAACGCGATACCATTATTGGTCCTGAGTGAGTGGAGGGTCCCACACATTGCTCGCCACTCTCCTTGCCTGCATTGGGAAGCAGCAGCCTTGGCCATGCTGCTGTGCCCCAAATCCAGCTCATCGTCACCTGTGGGAAAGGTTTGGGCAAGAGGTTGGGGATGAAGCTTGGGATGTCAGCATTCCACATAGCTGTCCCCAGTCTCCATCCAGCAGGCAGGATGGGGCCAGTCCAGCACTGTTGCAGACTCTTGTCCTGCCTGCCCCTGCTTGAAGCTCAAATTACTCCCCAGCTGCATCTGAGGGGTCCTCAGCCCCATAAACACATGCTTGCTGGCCCCTGACCCCTGTGCATGGGAGTAATGCCAGAGGAACTGGTGTGCCCTGCTGACATGCCTTCTCCCCTCTGCTTGTGGCAGGAGTGATCGGTTTGCAGCTCATCAACGGGAAGAATGAGTCAGCCCACATCAGTGACGCTGTTGCAGTGGTGGCCCAGGCAGTGCACGACTTGTTTGAGAAGGAGAATATCACAGACCCACCACGGGGCTGCGTGGGCAACACCAACATTTGGAAGACGGGACCCCTTTTCAAGAGGTATATGGGGAAGGGTCCTGCTGGACAGAGCAGAGGATCTGCTGGGGGAGAGCTGGAAAAGGTGGGAGCATGTGGAAAAGGGCAGTGTGTTAACATTGTTCAGAGTATCTGTCACTAAAGCTTTGAGGCATGTGGCACAGGACTGCTTGGACTTTCCTGCATGATTCAGTTGTGAGGGCTACATGTCTCCTAGAAAACTAGCCAGGACATGGGCTCAGGCACTGGCTCCCAGTTTGTCCAGGCTGTTTAGGAATCATCCTGATGCCTGGCACCAGTTCGGTCTATGCCAGCCCATGCTCTCCTGGGCAATGCTTCAGCAGCTGGCATCAGTGTGGTCAGGGAACAGCTCCGGGAGGAAGAGATCTGGGGGCCATGGAGGGCTGATCTCCTCTGGTCTGGATCTTAATTCTGTGGGTGAAAGAGGAGAGAAAGGGGGTTTTCTGCCAAATCAGGGTAGGGAGATATTTCTTTTAAATCAGAGCTCAATGCTGCAGACATATTTCTTGCTGAATATTTCAGGGCTGCAGCATGGGTCATTGTGCTGCAAGCAGGACTTGGGGGAAAGAGATCTCCATGCATGGGACAGGCTTGCTTTCTGGTGTAGCAAATACTGGTGCTTTGGTTTTGGTTGGTGTGGTCTCAGCAGGTCAGAGCATGCACGTCTTGGATCTCGCTGCCATGGGCAGCGTGATCAGCAGATGCTGCATGCGCTACCTAGAATCCAGTCTTTGTGCTGCGTGGAGTTTTGTGCTACATCTCTGCAAATGCTGGAGCCACAAGGGCCTCTTCTGCAGCCTGGATCTTGGTAAAGCAGCAATTCCCTTTGCAGCATGGTTCCCTTTGTGGGAGGGCTGTTCTCTGCAGCATGCAACCTGGCAGCAGGGTGTTGCTTCTGGCAGTGGGATTTTGTGCCAGGGGTTGCTCTCTGCAGACATGGTCATGGTGTCTGTGGGATGCCCTTTCTGGGCATCTGGGTTCTGTTGAGCATGGGACCTGAAAAGCTCAGAGATTATTTTAGAAAAATTTCTGGTATCCTCTGCAGTGACAGAATCTTTGACATGAGCTATTTGAAGTTGTTCTCTATAGTGCACTGCAAGTGGCTTAGGCAATTCTTCTGTGTCTTTGCTATCATCTTTCCATGGTTTGGTGGTCTGGTTCTTCCCTTGGTGGTCTATGTGCGTGCCTGGGGCAATACCCAGGCTGTGATGGATTGGAGCCAGACAGAAGCACCAGGAATGGTGGCATAGACACAGCTCCCATGGGACCCCCAAAGAAAGGTGTCCATGGGTGTTGTAGGACAGATAACTCCTTAAGGGAATGGGACTGATCTGGGAAACAATGGGAAATGAGAACAGATATGGTAGTGCAACATTCAGGAAACTGAGCCCATCCACCAGGATGGGATGGCCACAGGACTGTGAACAGACCATAGGTAGCCTTGACTGGACTTCTGTAGGGTAGTGGGCATATGGCAGGCAACTGAGAGAAAGCATTTGCTTTTCTGATGCCTTCTTAGGGGTCCCAATGGCCACAGCATGTTTTCTAGGTTGGCCCCACTGTCTGTCTCTCCACAGGGTGTTGATGTCCTCCAAGTACTCAGACGGTGTCACTGGACGGGTGGAATTCAATGAGGATGGGGACAGGAAGTTTGCCAACTACAGTATCATGAACCTGCAGAATCGGAAACTGGTCCAAGTTGGGATTTACAATGGCAGCCACGTATGTACATGCCTGGACAGGTTGGGTAGGAGGTATGTGTGCACTGGGGTGTCTACCTATGGCCTCATGTCTATCTCCTTCCTCTGCGATTGACCGCAGGTCTTGACTAATGATCGGAAGATTATCTGGCCAGGGGGAGAAACCGAGAAACCTCAAGGCTATCAGATGTCAACCAAGTTGAAGGTAATAGCAAATGACATTAGGTGGCGGCAGGTCTCCTCAGCTCTCTGCATGCAGGGCTGTGACTTTATCTGTCTCTCACTTCCACTGCTACCTCTGCAGCTGTCAGCAGCATTTGCAAACCCAGGGCACCTGCCATCTCAGAGAGGATATAGCAGAACAACTTAGGAAGGTACTGGAGGGTATTCACAGCTAGAGTACAACTTCCAGCTGGAGACAAACTAGGTAGGGTGGCAGGCATCCTTTGGTTTGGAAAGAGACAGCTGGAAAGGGGATATGAGAGAGAATAGCAGAGAAGGGGTGGAGGAGTAATGTGTTCACCATGCCTCATGGTTTGGGAGCCAGAGGGCACCTGGCACAAGTTTGCAGGAAATACAAGGATGGGCTCCTACGGCCAAGGCATAGTTCAGTTCTGGAGTCTGTTGCTGCTGGACAGTGCAGAGGCCAGAAGGAACAGGTTCAAAAGGATATTAAACAAGCTAGTGGAGGGTAGGTGGGCTGGGTGGCTGCAATATTGGGCTCAGGAAATCCCTGAACAGCTGATGGCCAGAAGCTGGAAGTGACACTGGGAGAAGGTCCCTCCACTCTTGCTTTGCTTCTCATGCCCTTATCTTAAGTATAGCCCAGCAACCACTTTAGTGACTGGATCCTGCGCAGGCTAATCTTACCAGTATGACTATTCATTTGTCCTACTGTTCAGGCAAGGGAAATCACACATTCCCATGGCAGTGAGCCCTTTCCTGCAGAGGTGGTGCCGATGCTTTGGGATGCTGCTTTACTGAAGAGGTCCATGGCAGTACTGAAATATCTGCATTAGCCTGGGGCAGTGTGACAGCGTCTAGAGCACCATTCAGGGCACTAATTCTGGCTGTGTAGTGGCTTTCACCAGTGTGCTGTTGGGGAGAGGGGTGTGAAAGTCTTTGAGGCCAAGGTGAAAGTGCCACATGAAGGAGGATGCTGATATGGCTATTCCTCATCTTGGGTGCAGTGAAAAAAAATGTTCCTGTTGTGGTTTAACCCCAACCGGCAACTAAGCACCACACAGCTGCTCGCTCACCCTCCCCCGCCCCGGTGGGATGGGGGAGAGAACCGGGGAAAAAAAAAACAAAAACTGTGGGTTGAGATAAAGGCAGTTTAATAGGATAGCAGAGAAAGAGAAAAAAAAAATAATGATAAAAGAATATACAAAACAAGTGATGCACAATGCAATTGCTCACCACCTGCTGACCAATGCCCAGCCTGTCCCTGAGCAGCGATCGCTGCCCCCGGCCAGCTCCCCCAGTTTCTATACTGAGCATGAGGCCATATGGTATGGAATAGCCCTTTGGTCAGTTTGGGTCAGCTGTCCTGCTTATGTTCCCTCCCAGCTTCTTGTGCACCTGACAGAGCATGGGAAGCTGAAAAGTCCTTGACTGGTATAAACACTACTGAGCAACAACTAAAACATCAGTGTATTATCAGCATTGTTCTCATACTAAGTCCAAAACAGAGCACTATAGCAGCTACTAGGAAGAAAATGAACTCTGAATTAAGCTGAAACCAGGACAGTTCCCCATGTCAAAGCCAGGTCCCACTGCTGGGCTGAGTGGTCTCAAGTGCTGAGATGGCAGCCGAGGAGGGCACCACAACATTTTGGCCATGCTTGCATGGAGAGGGAATCCCAGCTCCCCGCTCAGGGGGAGGTAGCTCTGGAGGGGATAGGGACAAGCAGGTGTTTGTGCCTCACCCCACAGATTGTGACAATCCACCAAGAGCCCTTTGTATATGTGAAGCCCACACAAGCAGACGGGACGTGCAGGGAGGAATTCACCATCAATGGAGATCCTGTGAAAAAGGTCTTTTGCACTGGACCCAACGAGACCATCCCAGGTAACGCAGTCTGGTGGTGAGCACAGTAGCTCCCCCAGCCCATCCAGCTGATGAAGGCTCCCATCCCAAGAAGGGGTCCCCAGGGAGGGTGCCCAGTCGGACAGGAGGGCCAGACGATGAAGAACAGAAAGGTGACATCACATTCAGCCCCCAAATGCCCCCCTGCAGTTCAGCCCCACAGTAGTACTGTGCTGCAACTGAGCATTGGGATTCAGGTTTTGACCCCAGCAGATGACTTTCATTCTGTCTCTCTCCTGGGTGGGCTCCAGGACTGTTTTTGGGGATTGCATGCCACGTTTCTGTCTCATGGTATGTTCCAGTTCTCTTTGCCTTGATCTCAAGCAGAAGCAAGAACCCCAAGACACATTAGCACCTGCTACACTGGTACTAACACCAGTTTCAAACCATTTTATTATGGAAAGCCTGTTTCAGAATTAAGAGTGAGCATCTGCTGGGGGTGTGTGCTGCTTAGCAATGCCAGGCTTGCCCAAATCCACCTGAAGTGCATCCCCTTGGCCTATCATGCTTTCCTGTGCACAACTCCCCCCTGCAGCCCCGAGTTGTGTCCCGGGCCATGTTCAACCTGATGGGTTCATGTTAGCACTCCTCCAGCATAGCCTGCATGCACCAAACCCCCTCCATCCCCTACAGTGGGTTGGTAACACCAACTCTCAGCCCACCTCAACTGGGACATAACAAATGAAAGACTACCCCCTTGCCCCCAGCTTGTCAGCACCCATAGGTGATGGAGGCAGTGGGAGAGGGTGGTCAAGGCGGATGGTCCTGCCTGAATAACGTGATTACATCTCATATGAAACCAGAGCCATGAGGGTGGCTGCTCTCACTGGGGACAGACATGGATCCTGCATGGGGTCCCTGGCAAAGGGCTGCCTCCACTCATCCCCCCATTTTCTCCCACCCACAGGCCGCCCCACTGTGGCATTGTGCTGCTACGGCTTCTGCATTGACCTGCTCATCCGGCTGGCAGGGGTGATGAACTTCACCTACGAGGTTCACCTGGTGGCTGATGGTAAATTTGGTACCCAAGAGCGGGTGAGTTTGGGCAGCCTGTGATATCTCTTTGCCTGTATCATCTGTTGAAACACCCCCAGGCCCTTCTTCACAGCAGGGGTGGGGTGGAAGGGCAGTGCAGGGCACCTGCCACATACGTGGGGGTCCTGGCTGGTGGGGGACAGGTGTCAGGGCAGTAGGCTGATCCTGCACTGGCTCTCTGGCAGGTTAACAACAGCAACAAGAAGGAGTGGAACGGGATGATGGGGGAGCTGCTGAGCGGCCAAGCGGACATGATTGTGGCTCCTCTCACCATCAACAACGAGCGGGCACAGTACATTGAGTTCTCCAAGCCCTTCAAGTACCAGGGCCTCACCATACTTGTGAAGAAGGTATGGGCTGGGATGGGATGTTTTGTAGAACAGGGGAGGTGCCCCTTGCTCCCCAGCTTGCAGACATGTGCCACGCCTGCACCATGTCCAGCTCCCCCAGCTGCTGCCCCCTGCCCAACCCAGGGCAGCCGCCACAAATCCCAGCCTTTGCTGTGGGATGCCAGACTCCAGGCTGCTGGTTTTAATGCTAGGTCTTGTCTCAGCCACCCTGACCCTTCCTGTGTAGCAGAGCAGGAGCTTGGAGCAGGGCAGGGGCCCTTGTGTGAGTCCAGCCAGGCGGGCAAGGTGCAGGCATGATGGGTGCCAGGTGTTCACCTCTCTCCTGTGTGCTAGGAAATCCCCCGCAGTACCTTGGACTCATTCATGCAGCCTTTCCAGAGCACGCTTTGGCTGCTAGTGGGGCTGTCTGTGCACGTGGTGGCAGTGATGTTGTACCTCTTAGACCGGTTCAGGTGAGTGTGCTGTGGGTCACCCAAGGGCTGGAGGGGACAGGGAAGTGCTCCTGGGAACCATCCCCTGGGTCCCCACAGTGTCTTGCTGAGGCACAGCCCTGCAACCTTTCAGGAGGCTCTTGCAGGAGTTAAACCCACTTTGTCTGCCCTGGCAGCCCTGGGCTGAGGCTCCTGGCCTCTCTGGCTGCTGCTAAGCTGAGAGATATGAATATGTGGGGTGCTCAGCACCTAGATATGCAGGAACATGCATGTCAGACCAGGTGCCATGCTGATGCCTGACCAAGAAGACCATCACCTCCTGGGCTCTGAGTTAGTCCCCTTCCTTGACCCCAAGGCAGCTCCTCTGAAGGGCAGGGAGCCTGTCTCCCCGCATTAGCCCTGTGTCCAGAGGCTTTTGCAGTTAATCTGCAGTGAGCCCTCTGTGTGGCGCAGGAGAGGCTGGAGATGACCAGGATCAGATGATCTTTCTGGCCCAGAGAGAAGCGTGATGGGACCAGTACCAGTGTGAGCTGGACAGGGTTGCAGATCAGCAGAGGGGACATACAGGCAGTGGGACATCAAGGGTGAAGAACTGTTTGGGGCACAGGCACAGTCTGTAGGATGAGTGATGTAGGGCTGTCTCAGGACACTTAGGACAGCAGAGAGGCCTGGGAACCAGGATAAGGGATATGAGAAGAGCTCTCTGTCTTGTTTTCCAGCCCATTTGGCCGGTTTAAAGTGAACAGTGAGGAGGAGGAGGAAGACGCCCTGACCCTATCCTCAGCCATGTGGTTCTCCTGGGGAGTACTGCTGAATTCCGGCATTGGAGAAGGTGCGTTGCAGCATGCAGCAAGACTGCTCTGCCCTGTGGCCCTGGCCCTGAGCCAGAGGGCACACCAGGCTGGGGGAGAAGCTCATGCCCTCTTCCACTGCCTCCTTTCTGTGGCAGGGCTAATGCCCTCAGGTTCCATGAATGGGTACAGCTCTCATTCCCTGAACCTTCTCTGGAGTGCACTGATGGGAGATTTGGTGATGCTGGGGGTATGGGACTCCCTGTGCAGAATATCCTGCCACCTCTTACCATCAGTGATGGGAAACAGGTCCTTCTTGGGCTGCTTCTCCTGCCCAGGGTTATCCATCTGCTCAAGGTGAGACATATCATGTGCTGGAAGGAGGCATGGATTTTTCCTGGTGTGGGCAATGCAGGAGCACCTTGCATAGCTGTCAGCAGAGCAGACAGATGGGGCACATCTGCAGCTGCCATCTGTCTTGTGTGGGATGGATGTGGCTTTGGTGACCAAGTCAAGCCCTTGCTGTGCCAGTCTGATCTTGTCTCTCTCCCTCCAGGTGCTCCCCGAAGTTTCTCTGCCCGTATTCTTGGCATGGTGTGGGCTGGCTTTGCTATGATCATTGTGGCTTCATACACTGCCAACCTGGCAGCCTTTCTGGTGTTAGATCGGCCTGAGGAGAGAATTACAGGCATCAATGATCCCCGGGTAATGACCCCTTGCTTGCTTTCCCCTCCCCTATCCACCTCTGGGCAGACAAGGAGGACATGCCTCCAGTGGGTATCTCCTGGCTCATATAATATGGCTCATAGTACCTGGAGCCCTGCTTTAACATGGTTGTGGGTCTGTGCCAGGGGGATGAGCCCCAGGTAGCTCTGCCTGCAGCTGTCACTGGTGGGTCTGAGCCCCTGTGCTGGGTGGGAATGGACAGACACAGGGATCAGCAGGGAATACCTTGTCCAGAAATAGCAAGTACCCAGCCAAACTGCCTGCCAGTTCCTGGAGAGCCTGTGCTAACCAACGAGGAAATGATTCATTATGGATGAGTTATAACTAATGAAATTGTCCCTGCGGTGCAGTCAATACTCTCAGTAGATACCAGCATGCCTCAAACCCATTTCCTACTCCGGCAAGGACACAGCCACAGCTTATCAGCCCAGGCATGCAGGAATGTACCCCACAGCAGCGCTGACCCACAGCATCCTGCACCCTCTGCCCGTGGCACTGCCAGCCCCATGACATCCACAGGCCTCTTGCATCCTCAGTGCCATGGTATCCTTGGCCCATAACATCCACTGCCCCACCACCATGGTCCCAGAGCATCCACAGCCTGATGGCATCAACTGCCCCATGGCAGCTTTGCTCAGGAGATCAAGGTCTTCTCTGAGAAACAGGTCCCTGAAGGGGATGGGAAGTTAGGAAACACAGCTTTGGGGTGAGCCAATTTGATTGATGAAGGACAGAAGAAATAGGATCCCTGCCCTTGCCTTTCAGCTGCGCAACCCCTCAGATAAGTTCATCTATGCCACGGTGAAGCAGAGCTCTGTGGACATCTACTTCCGACGGCAGGTGGAGCTGAGCACCATGTATCGGCACATGGAGAAACACAACTATGAGAGTGCTGCCGAAGCCATCCAGGCAGTGAGGGACAAGTGAGTGGGACCAGCACCTTGTCTGGCCATGCTGGGAAGAGTTTTGGGAAGCTTCAGTTTGGTGGAGCAAGCAGGGCTGATGCAAGCCTGGAGGGAGCTACAGTCAAAGCGTGGCTTGATGGGACCTGCCTAGTCCTAGTGCGTGCCTGGTCTCTGGATGGAGAGCACAAGGTCTCTGTGGGGAAAGTCACACTCAGAGCCCTGGCCCTTACCATGGCCTCCCTTTCTGGCCTCTGCGGTTGCTTCTTTGTAAGGCTGGGTAGTTTCAAATCCCACATAAACCCCTCACACTCCTCCTCCAAAATTTTGCCACATCTTTTGCCTCCCAGCAGCATGTAGACAAACACTGCTGGGAGGAAGGGGATGCTAACCAGTGTTTAAATTAGGGCTGGGAGCACCCTCGCTGCTCCCATCATGGCCGCAGATGAGCTGGGCTGCCCAGTCTTACTTGTCTGTCCTCTCCTGGTGTCCAGCAAGCTCCACGCCTTCATCTGGGACTCAGCGGTGCTGGAATTCGAGGCCTCCCAGAAGTGTGACCTGGTGACAACGGGGGAGCTTTTCTTCCGCTCCGGCTTTGGGATCGGGATGCGCAAGGACAGCCCATGGAAGCAGAACGTCTCCCTGGCCATCCTCAAGTCCGTACACGGCTCTCAGCCTGGGGCTTGCCCCGAACACTGCATGTGTTAGCACGCAAGTAGCCTCATGCCAGGCACTGCCACCCCACCCTCCGAACCTTCTGCAGGGACAGGAGCTCTGTGGGCTGCTGTGTCACTCCTGATGAAGGGATGTGCCTGAGTGACTGGGGTGGGCACCCACAGCCCCAGCTCCAGCTCACAGGGCTGGGGGAGCAGAACAGAGCTGGTGGGAAGGCAGAGCAGAGCAGGGCAGAGAGCAGGAAGGGCAGGGATCAGGGCTGTGCTCAGCTGCAGGAGCGTAGGCAAAGCTGGCAGAGAGCAGCCCTGGGGTCATCCATCACCAGATCCTTGTGAGCAGGGCACGGGCTTCAGCAGCAGGCAGGGGAGCTGCAACTTCCCCACTTCTCCCTGCGAGCTCAGCCTGGCTCATAGCATTGCACTGCCCTGGCTTGATCTTCCAGGGGTTTTTCTTTCAACTCTGGGTACTTCTGTTAGGCAGAGATATGTCAAGACCCGTGTTGAGGCCAACTAAGGCTTTTATACCATCCTGAGCCTGCAGCGTGAGGTGCCACAAGTCAATCTGATATTATGGGTCACAAAGGATTTCCTTGCATTAGTTTGGAAACGTCACACTTGCTGCAGACAGAGGAAGGTGGTGATGGAGTAACAGGCAGCTGGGAAGCAGCAAGTGGAGGGAGGGGGACATGTGAGATTAATTTTACAGAGACAGGGTCAGAAGCCACCAGGGTACTGCCCAAGATGCGGAGATTAAAGGCCTGAGAGAGAAGATGGGCAAGATGTGGAAGACACAGGCAGGACCCAGGGAAGTGAAGTGGTCTTATCATGGGGATGGGTGGCAGCAGGATAGGTAGGATTTGGGACAACAATGTGAGAAGCCTGGAGAGGCAGCAGGAGCCCTTGGTGTCCTCCTGGGAGAGGATGGGGAAGCCCAGGGCTACAGGTGGCCAGGAAGGCAGCGGGTATGTGCCAGGAACAACAGGGAGGAAAGTGCAGGGGGAATCCGTGGTGGGATATGTACTCTGTGCCCACCTCCATCCCCACTAGCTGTTCAGGCAGAGATAGGCACTGCAGGGACATGGTTTGTTTCCTCCCAAATTGTGACACCAGGTTGTTGGGGAGTCCTGGCCCTTGTCGCGCACAGCAGGGGGCTGCCAGGCAGCAGTTATTCCCCTGCCCTGATCTAGAGGGTGCTGGTGATCACCAGACAGGATTGGGGTCCAGCATTGTCTGAGCTCCCAAGCGGCCCTGGCGCTTGGTGGGGTGATTGTGCAGGAGGGCACCAGGGATGTGGTTCTTGTCAGCTTCTGCAGCTTCCCTCCAAGCACACTCTTCAAGCCTTGCCTACACTCGTCAGTTCCATCCCTCCCCTTGGAAGCTGAGCTTACGCATGGCTCTTTCTGGCAGCAGCCGGCCAGCTCTCCAGCTCTCAGACATGGGGCAGTGGCACCAGGCAGCTGTGGATGCCTCCTCGCCCCCACTGCACCGTGCATGTGGCTTGTGGCAGCACTGGCTGTGCGCAGGGCTGTGTGCAAACACACGCAGTACAGACAGGCACTGCAGACAGGCCACACACATTCTTTCTATGCAAAAGCCATACATGCATATGCATGTGCACACACACGCAGTCAGCCAGGCATGCACACACAACTGTGCACACACCCCCCCCATTGGTTTCTCTGTCTGTAGGCTGCAGACAAGTGCAGAGTCCTAGGACAGAGGGCATGAAGGCACAAAAAGCATGTGCCCCAGCTGCCTGTGGCTGGTCCCCAGTGACTACTCTGTCCTGTCTCCTTGTGCTTTCAGGTCCCACGAGAACGGCTTCATGGAGGATTTGGACAAGACTTGGGTGAGGTATCAGGAGTGTGATTCCCGTAGCAATGCCCCAGCAACACTCACCTTTGAAAATATGGCAGGTTTGTTCTGCAAACCTCTTTCTTCCTCTTCGCTGGGTAGCCTGCTTTCGCTCAAGACATTCTCCTCTCCAGGGCTCTCCTCTCGGGCCAAAGCTCTGCTTCTTCTGGGTTTGTGCTTTCCTAGCGCTGGGAGGCTGCTGTGTTGGGCTCCAATTCCACCTTATCCAAAACAGCTCCGTGAAGCTTTCCCCATCTTCCCTGGGGTGGCTTTCTCATCAGTGGGGCTGTCCTGCTTTGAACATTGCCCCCTCCTCCCTCTGCTCTGGCCAAACTGTGACTGTCACTGTGAAATCAGAGCTGTTGCCAAGACAGAGAGAGGGGAGCAGCACCTCGGGGGAGGGGAGAGCGGCCGCAGAGGTGGGCAAGGACCTTCCTGCAGGAGAGAGCTGGTGGTGAGGGGCAGCCCCCAAGCCCTGAGGAGCATGTCCTGGCTGGCCCTGGGCAGTGGGCAGGGAACAGGAGGAGGATAATTGCTACAGAGGGGTTTTTTTCTTGGTCCCTCTCTGCAAAGACTGCGAGTTCATCCAGACAGGCTCTCCCTTTGCAGTGATGCAGTGCTGCTGGTCCTTCACATAGCCAATGTGGTGATGCAGGATGAGGGGTGTCCAACAGGACCCCATCCTTGCTGGAACTGTGGGCCAGGGCAGAAGCACTGAGGGAAGGGGCACTTTGCTCCATCTCCTCAAGACACCACTCCCAAAATGTCAGCCCCAAGTGTTGCAGCCAGCCGAAGACAGCACAGAGAGCTCTGTGCATAGCTGTTCTTCCAGATGAGCCAAATGGGAGCACCAGAGCTGGGTTGCTGGTGCAAACAACCCTACAGCCCTGGGGGACAGGGTCTGCCCTGATTCTCGGTGCAGCACCCAGCGTGCCATGCCTGCCCCCAGAATCACTGCAGCACAGCTGGTGCCCTGTGCCCAACCAACAGGAGCTTGCACGGACAGCCAGCACCCCATCACCTTTCTGCCCATCACTGCAGGTGCCCAACCTGCAGCACCTGCCCTGTTCTGCTTCCCCTCCCTGGTCCTTCCAGGACTGCAGGGGGATGGCGTGGGGCCGGGGGGACCCTGGGTTGGCAGATGCTCCTGTTGCTGAGCATGATACAGAGGAAATGAAGTGTCATGGTGCAATTTCCATTGCCCCCTGTAACTTTCCTGCTTATTTCAGGTGTGTTTATGCTGGTGGCTGGAGGTATTGTTGCCGGGATATTTTTAATATTCATAGAAATAGCTTACAAAAGGCATAAAGACGCGCGGAGGAAGCAGATGCAGCTGGCGTTTGCGGCCGTTAATGTGTGGAGGAAAAACCTGCAGGTAGGACAAACCGTTTTTAGAGCAAATCTCCAACAGGTGCGTTTTCCATTCCTTCACCAAATCAGTGAATGCAGAGCTGTGGATTAGCATGGGGCCCTCTGTCCGCCACCCCAGTAACTCCAGCTGGGTATTACTGGGTGCCTAGCAAGCTGTAGGGCCCCTGCCTTGTCCCTGGGAGCTGCCCTTGGCCATTGCTGTCTCTCCCAGGAGGTGTTGTGCACAGCTCCAACTGGGAAAGAGACCTGGCCCAAATACCCCCAGCGGTGCTCGGGACGGGGAATTTGCTCTGCTGGGGACCACATGCCAGAGCCACATCTTGCCCTGGCTGAGCAAGCGGTGCCGGCGTGGCTCCCTTTGCAGGCACTCTGCCCTGCTGCCCAGCTCTGGCTGTACTCACCAGCAGACGAGAGGGTTAATCCATTGCTGCTGAGCATCCCTGCCCGGTGCTCAGGTGGATAAATGCTCCAGGGATGGTTTCCATCACCTCCCCCTCCCTGCCCACTTCCCTGGGGTGTGGTCACCCTTGCCATACCCAGGAATGACTCCAAAAAGAGGTGGTGCGTGCTCTTGTCATTTGGAGACCAGAATATCTCCCCACATGGGAGCCAGCAATGCTGGTGCCTGTCAGTGCCAAGGCTCCCCCGGGCCTCGTTCATGGAGCCATTGCTCTCCCCAGCTACTCCCATCCCTGAAAAACCTCGGCACAGATCAGGCAGGGGAGCCTGGGAGGGTCAGTGGTGCCTGGCAGTGACACTGAGCCATGGGCACATTTGTGGGCCACTAGCCTCACACTTCCCTTACCCCATTGCTTTTGGGGATGAGACTCACAGTGCCCCCGAACCCCAGTTTAGAGCAGCTGGAGGCTCTCTTGGAATTGCCTGGTCTGCTTTTCTTCCTTGAGGAAGTAAACCGGCGTTCAAAGAGCAAAAGATCCTTTAGGCAACTAAAGGAGACTGCTGTTTGCAGCAGAGATGGTGAATGAAAGAGAGAGAATGAGGCTCGGGGACCCCAAAATGAGCCCGGAGCAGTAGCCCTGTGGGAGCAGCGCTGGCTGGGGTGTGCGGGTGGGCTGCCCGGGCAGAGGCGACCTGCCTGAGAGCAGCGAGGGGAAGCACAAGGCCGGGCTGCTGTATCCTGAGAGCTCGCTGGGTTCAGTTCACTGATAAGAGTCTCGTAAAAGCCATTTCTCTATTTTTTTTTATTTTTTTATTTTTTTTCCTTTGCTTCCAAAAAGCAGCAGCACCAAGGGGGTTAAGGCTGCTGGGACAGAGCACACTAGTCGCACTGCCATTTTTCACTTGCCAACCTTCTAGAAAATACTGCACTGGGTCCTTGGGCAGAGTCTGTGGGACTGTGAGCAAAGCATGCTGCCCTGTGGGGGTAAACAGCCTCATGGTAAAGAGCCGTTTGACATTGTAAGACTTTTCCACAGGAGGAAACGTCAGAGCACTAGTATCTGGTACATTGCTAGAAGGTAGGCAAGTGGAAAGATTTATTTGTTAAAACAAACAAACAAAAATAATGGTTTTTGGGATCACAGTTTTGCCATGGCTATTTCCTGAGATGCCATGGAAGAAAAAGACATTTCATTCCATTCATCTTGCTTTCCTTTCCGTTTGTGCATGTCCGCAAAAGAGAGAACTGAGAAGGAGGAGCAAATGTATCCCCGAGCATGCTCTACGCACCAGCGGGATACATTTTGGTTACCCCCGTGCGGTAGCAGAGCCNAAAAAAAAAAAAAAAAAAAAACAAACCACCAACAACAACAACCACGTTCGGCTTTGCACAATTGCGTCATTTAAATTTTTTAATACATTTTTTTACAGAATATTCATACAATGACTTCTCTTTCAATGCAGTCCTCTCTCTCTCTTGTGGCACTAGGATTCAGCCTCAGAAAAGGCCCTGAGCAATTTTTTTTTAGTGGTAGGTGCAGCATCTCACGTCTCGGTCTAGCCAGGATAGCGGTGGAAGCGATGGGCAGGGCGCCAGGCAGAGCATCCCCAGGAAGCAAGGTCAGCTGTGCCAGCCTGGACGCAGACACCCAGGAGAGCAGGGCTACTCCCCAGAGGGCTTCCAGCGCTCCAGATGTGAGGCCAGCCCCATAGCTGTAGCAGTGTGGTGGCCATGCTGTAGCCGTGGGTCACAGAGGCCCTTGGAGGACTGGGAGTGACAGGACACCTTCAGTAGCTTTCTCACCTAAATAAAGGACATGACATGGGGCAGTATTCAAATAGATTTAGCGTTTCCAACAACACACTAGAGATCTAATCACTTATACATATTCATTTTAGGATAGAAAAAGTGGTAGAGCAGAACCTGACCCTAAAAAGAAAGCCACTTTTAGGTCCATCACCTCCACCCTGGCCTCCAGCTTCAAGAGACGTAGGTCCTCCAAGGATACGGTAAGAGGAAGAAGAACAATTCTGCCCTCTCTCTTTCTCTCTCTTTCTCTCTTCTGCCATCCCATCGACTGCCACACACCCATCCCGAAGCTGCCAGTGTACATGCATAGCTCATGTTCGTCACCAGTCAGTCAGTGAGTCAGTGAGTCAGTCATCCCGTGTACCTGAAAGGATGCTGGGATCCTGGAGGGCAGGCAGGAGGTGGCTTGGAGTCCTGTGATGAGTCGGGAGATGCAACCGAGTTTTTGTTTTGTTTTTTGTTTTCTTTTTGCCTGGATGATTTCTGATGTTCCTCTCTGTGCTTCGCTCACCTTACTGGTGCTGACCTCTTGAAACTGATAACATTTTTTTTTTCCTGTTCCTGAGTGTTCCTGTACCTGTTTGTCATTGTATGCCTAAAAACAATCACCCCAATTTAATTTGGGCACCGTGTCACCTCACTGAGAGCCATGCGTGTCACATTCTCTACATGTGATTTTTGTTTGTGATGATTAGCATTCGGGACGTAGTCCTCAGCACAGGAGTGACAGCTGTCTCTGGTTATCGTCAGCAGTAACACAGCTCTAGAAAAGAGACGCAAAGGCTTGAAAGAGGAGGTTGTAAAAGATCCAACCTTGGTTCAAACTTGTGCTTTCCACCTCAGAGTAAAACTGCTCTCATGTAACCAGAGAAAATTTCCAAATTGCTGCCTCTAAAGCCAGCTGTTTCCAAATGTGCAAGTGTGTCTGCTCGTGCTGGAGCTTCAGACACTTTTCAGCGTCAGGTTGGGCTGTTGGTCTGTCGGACTGAGCCGGTGTCCCTCTGCATGTTGACGTCTGTTGTATGACACTCTGCACTGTGGCTACTCTGTTGTCTTGTGTGGCAGCGGCCTCTGCGTTTTGCTGCCCAACTTCCTGGCGCGACGGGCTTGCCAAAATCGCCTCCCTGGGGTGACCAGCGGGTTTCTGCCCGGGGTTGCTCAGAGCAGGCTCCCTGCCAGGCTGCCCAAGGCGTGAGGCATGGCGGGGATGGGGGGACGGCAGCAGCGTGGGGAGATGCAGCCCCCCGTGGAGGGGCGGCCCATCCCTGGCCACAGGCTTGGGGCACCTCAGGGAGCAGCATGCAATACCACAGTGGGTCTCAGGGCCATTGCTGTGTATGCAAAATGGAGGTGGCTGCCTTTGATGCCAATGCAGGCTCCATCCCGAGAAGCTCCTGGAGCACCCCTGGGACACGGCCCCAGGGACAGCTGAGCCCTCAGCTGGGCTCGGCTGCCGCCATCTCACACAAAGTGCTCCCCTTGCTGTCACCTTGAAGCCTGGCAGGCATGGAGGGGGACCCTCACTGTCCCCACTCATTCCCCATACCCCAAGGGGAAGACAGGCATCCCCTGTCATCTCCTGCACTGCCTCCATGATCCCTGGGTGGCACCTTGTCCCAGTGATGCCCCCATGTCTGGGGGCCCCCTTCCCACTGCTGCACCCCCTGAGCAGCTCTGCAGGAAGGTTGCAGTTGTGTCTTGGTGGCCTGAGCCCCAACCAGGGGAGAGGAGACAGAGATGGGGTGGGTGGTGCAGGGGGGAAGATTGAGGAGGAGGAGGGACAGGTGAGATGCACAGAAAAAAAGAGAGAAAACATTGCAGAAATATCTGCTGGGCGGGACCCTCAGCATGTCCTGAGTAAACTCCCATGTTTTGTTGTGTTTGAACCACTCCACAGTCAGGAAACCAGAGTTCTCTCCTGAGAGAGCAGGAGCATCACGGTGTCATGGGCACCTGGGGGGACCAGTGCTCACAGCAGAGGGCGAGAACCCAGGAACAATGAGGCAGCTGGCATGTGGCACCCCTGGTACCTCCCACATCGCTCCCCCTCTGGGGAAGCATCCTGGGCCTGATCCTGCTCCATGGTGTGGCATCCACGCTATGCCACATCACTCCACAGCACTCTCTGCCCCAGGGTAGGAGCACCTCAATGTCCTGAGCTGACCAGGTCCAGGGGCTACCTGCACCAGAGGTCCCATGGGCGAGCGGTGGAGCCATGCTCTCCCCTTCCCTCACCCAGTGGGGACCAGTATGGCATGGGGATCCCCATGCTTTGGGTCCCAGCCATGCTCTTCTTGGCACGGTGCTTACAGATGAGTTGAGAAAGGAGATGGCCCCACTCATCCCAGAAGATGGCCCCGCTTTGGGGTCAGCTGCATCTGCAAGGCTGCTATGGTCAATGATGCCCCACTGCCTGGGAGCCTGTCAGAGTTTTCTGCCTGCCGTGGGGTAATGTGGCCAGGGTCCCAGGACACGTTCTGCAGGACACCAAGCTAGCTGGGTCAAGAACAGGCTAGCAGGGCCAACATCCAAGTGGCCTAAATGGAGGCTCGCAGGCCCAATGTGTGGCTATTGCAGGAGGTCCATGGTGGAGCAAGCTTTGTCGTGATGTTGGGCAGACCTGCTGGTTGCTCTGCAGGGTGAGCAGTCAGTGGGAGGGTGCTGCCACTAGCCCATGTCACAGCCTGCCCTCCGTTTCCATTCAGCAGCCCTGGCTCAGAGACCCCAATGCCCTCCTGTTGTGGAAGGCCCCATGAGTACGTAGCATGCTGGGACACGTTGCCTGGGGTCCTTGTAAAGACAAGAAAGCAGCGAGGTGCTCTGTTTCATGATGCTCGGCAGAGCTGCGGGCCCACACCAGGTCTCAGATGGGCAAGACTTGAGAGCCCATGGGGCTGGAAGGCCAGGCTGACCCCAGCCCCACGGGCTCTCCTGGCTAGTGAGTGAAAGATGCAAACCTGGTGGCCTTGCTTCTTTCCTTTTCGTTGTCGGGAGTTTTAAAAATGGATTCTGCTCTGCAGCCCTGCAGAATGGTCCCTCAGGAGTGCCAGAGAGACAGGCTGGCACCATGGAGCCAAGACAGCCCTGGGAAGCTACCACCCCACTCTGAACGTCCTAGCGCCCACCATCACCCGAGCTGCACAGCCTCTCCGCGGCACATCATCCCCACCGCCCCAGGAGGAGATGCATGTGTTCCCCATAGGCAGCTCCTGCAACTCGAATAGCACTCGCAGAGCTGACGTACTGCCATCCATCGCAGCCACCCACGATACTGCAACCCCACAGAAGCCATGTGAGATGCATAAACCACACAGACACCTTCCGAGCCGGCACATTTCGTACAGACACGTAATGAGGTGCACAGGTCCCTTAGCCCCCACACCGCAGCCATCATCAGCCCCCACAGAGTCACACTGTCAGCCCACAGGTGTCCACCCCAGACACAGCATGACATACGTCCCATGTCACTGCCAAGCGAGGGCCCAGCACTGCGAGGCGATGCTCGTCCTGCAGCCATGGGGATGGTGCCAGAGCTGGTTGAGAACCAATGGGGTTCATGGAAAAGGTCACCTTTTCAGTGAAGGATCAGCCGTCCCAAAGCCAAACACTTGTTGGCTGAAAAAGAACACAGTTTTTGGCCCAAAAGAATCAAAAGTAGGTCAAAAACAACTAATTTTTTTTTTAAGGAAAGTTGACATTTTCTACAGCAAGATTGCATTTAGCTGGAATCCTAATTTTTCAATGAAAAAAAAGCAAATCCCAAAATTCTTCTGGAAAATCTTCCACCAGCCAGGGACTACCATATAAGCCCAGATTAGGTTGAAGTCATTTTTAAAGACATATTAAGTTCTTGTCTATATTTTCTTCCTGGTTGTCATTTAAAGTTTTTGGTGCCTTCACTTCACTTCCATACCTTAACATGTTTGAGTCTCTTCTATGGTTAATATTGATTAATTTCTTGGCTTTATGATGTTTGGTTTGGGGATAATTGCACCATCCCTGTAACATAATTTACCCTAAATTACTGATATGTGCTTCTAGCATTAGTTCTACTTTAACATAGTTTTGATATGACAGTTTTCTTGCTTTTTTTCTTTTCCTTTTTTTTTTTTAATTTTTATTATTAAAAATTGCATGCATGAACTTTACACAAAACAAGTAAATGAGAATGTTACCCTGTGATAACTCTGTGATTGGAGAGGTATGCTTTCAAACCAAAAGCCATGTTCTTGTATTTTAATTTTTCTGGCCAGATTCCCCACTTTGCTTGGTTATTCTAGCATTTCCCACTCCCAGAGCTGTGCAGAGAGGCCAGAATGCCCCAGCCTGCCCTGCTAGATCTCCAGCTTTCCACTGCAGCATCCACACGTACACATGCACTGAGGCACATGCACACACACATGCACACACTGCTTTTTCCCCACCGCTTGCATCAGGCAGGATATTTAAAAAAGGACCTTTCTTCTGTCCCTTCATTTTTGTATCTCAAGTTCCTCCTTCTTCTCCACCAGTGAGTCACCCAGCCTCTCTCCTTTCCCAGTCGCCTCTCCTCCCTGTGGGAATCAAGCCCCGTTCCGCGAGCACGTGCCTCCTGGCCATTTTGCTATGGAAATGAAAGATTGCATTTAGCTGGAATCCTAATTTTTCACAATAAAGGGGCAGCTGCACCCATTTTTGGGAGAGAGGGGCATTTTTTGTTGGACTGATGAATAGCCACAAAAAGTTCACCCCAGGGTGGCAGAGCAACTTCAGGATTGCCTCAGCCATTCTCTGTGCAAACAGGTGACAGCCAAGGTGTTGCCACTTAGCAAAGCAAGGCCACAGCAAGGAATTGCTCAGAGGCTCCAGCTTAATATTCGCTAGTCCCCTAAATAAAAGAATGGTCCTGAGAGATGCTCTCTGGGTGTCAGCATGTCCCCAGCATGTGTACTGGAGAGACGGGAGCATGCTGGCTCCCGCCCCTGCCCCAGCAGCTCCCCACCAAGGGGTCATGGTGAAGCACAAAGCTGATCAGAGCAGGACTGCCCAAAGGACCCCACGCAATGCGTAGGGGAACTCCAGACCTCCCCATGGCAGGAGGCAGGGTGTAGAGCCACGCAGGGTAGCCACAGTGCCAGAGCCGCCAGCAGGACCACAGGGGCCACAGTCACCACTGACCAACGCAAGACGGGTAAAATCTGTCAGTGAGGAGCCCCCCAGGAGACCATCAAAATGGCAGCTGTCCTGGGTAGCATGGTGCAAGGGCTGGGCCCACTGGAGAGGGTCCACTCTGCAGCATTATGAGACCCACCAAGACTCTTTCCTGCCCCGGCACTGATTTAGGTCCCCAGACAGTGGCACAAGATGCTCCGTGCAACCCACTCTCGCAGCAGGGCTGGACAGGGCTTTCAGTTGAGGGTTTGGAGTTAGGAGCGTGGATCTGGGAGAGGAAGGGAGTATGGAAGGAGGAAGGGAGAGAATAACTGCCCAGTTGTAAATCCCTGCCTGGGGAGGAAGTACTTTTTTTTTTTTT